>JASSUY010037722.1:2050-29710 GCA_032466535.1 Forpus xanthops | reverse complement strand
GGCGGCGGCGCCGGGGGGTCGCCGAGCGTGGGGGCCCACGCCCACCCGTGACCACCCCTAAACCCCCCCTCCATTCCCTCTTTTCCATCCCCCCCAACCCGCCTTCCTCTCGCCCGCAGATCCGGTGGGAGAAGAACATCACTCTGGGCGAACCCCCCGGCTTCCTGCACTCCTGGTGGTGGTACGTACCGGGGGGGGGGGACGGCAGCGGGACCGTCTAGGGGGGGGGGGGGAAGCGTCGGGGGGCGCAGCACCCGCGGTGGGGGGGTGAAGCCACGGTGATGGGCGTGAGTCAGCAGCGGGGTGAGCCCCAAGTGCCCCGGACACCCCCCGGGAGCGTTGGGGTGGGAGGCAGCAGGCTGGAGGTAAAGCATCCTGCTCGGTGGCTGGAGGGTCCAAGTTGTGTTGGGGCCATTGGGGTGCCCGTGGGAAAGCAGGGCCGGCGGGGGGGGGAATCCTTAATGTGCTGTGGTTGTTGCTGCTCGAAGGCCACTTTTGCCTCTTAAAACACACATCCTGATGGCCGCAGCACTTCCAGGGAGCCGAGTGGTGCTGAGCTCAGATGCTCCGCTCGATCTGCATGAGGTCCCCTCCCGTGGGCCCAGCGGGGTGGGAGCAGCTCACCTCCAATGACCCCCCGAGGAGTAACTGCCTCCCTGTGTTTGGCTCTCTCCACCACGCAGCGTGTTTTGGGACCTTTACTGCGCAGCTCCCGAAAGGCGAGACACTTGTGAGCATTCGAGTGAAGCCAAAGCCTTTCATGACTACGTGAGTAACAAGTTTTAATCCTCGTGGGGAGCTCCGCTCCGTGGTGCTGACCGAGGGTGGGTTTCTGTGAACCAACAGCGTCCTGATTTGACTGAGCACTATTTCATAACGTTGCAATTATGTAAATGAGCTCAGATACTTATCTTAAGCACTTAAAGGCATTCGGGTTACTGGTAGAATAAAGCGCTTTCGCATAGCAATGGACAACAAAGCGTTTACTAGAGGGTCGATGGTGAGAGATTTCATGCTGAGGATGCCTCGGTTGGGATGGGGAGGAGGGTGGAGATCCCCCAGAATGCTGTTGAATGTCCCAGTTAATACCTCCTTGCCTTTGGAATGGCTGGAGGCTTCCTTGGTTGTCTGAGTCAGCCCTTGAGACCGGCATGGTAGAGGTGTTTGCTTGTTGAAGATGGTCTTGCAGAACCTCTTTGATTGATGGTGGGCATCTCCTGTTATCAGTATTTTGGGTTGTTCTCTGTAAGGTGTTAATGTGACCCAGGGGTGGGATCCTGAGGTTGAGGTGCCTCCCAAAAACACACCTTTGGTGAGGGTGTGTGGCATGTTGGCTCCGGTGGGCGATGGGTTGTCTGCCCGCTCCCATCCCGCATGCGTCGGAAGGAATTTGCATCAAAGGATTAGTCACCTGGCTGCTTGCTTGGACCCCAGTCAAGTGAGTTTAAACCCTGTAGCAGGAGCTGGTTTTGTCTGCTCCGGGGAGCCTATGGTATGGAAACCATTTTTCCCTCCCTTCCCAAGTTTCTTGTTGCCTTGACATGCCTGGGTTGGGATGCGCAAGGCTTTGCTTGCAAGTAGCGTTGGGCGAGTGTCTTGGGGACCTCCGTGGTGCTCCTGTGTGCTGGCATTGGATGTGGTTGTTGCCCTGGGGCATGGGCAATGCTGGGCTGCTGGAGAGCCTTGTAGGTGGGGAGATGTCCATCCCATTGGAGCATGTGGGAAGTGGGTCTGGCTGTTTGTTAGGTGGGGGTTGTCCATCTGTCCATCCTTCCCTGTGGCTGTTCTCTGCATCATTTGTTTTTACTGGGTTGGATTAAGATGGTGAACTCCTGAAGTGAGCGTCAGGGCTGACAACCACTGCTTGGCTCAGTGCGATCAGCTGCTTCCTTCTGGGTGTTTTGGGCCAGATCCTGGTCTCTTTGGGTTTTTTTCGGAGCTTGGTTGGGACAGAAGGCTCATCGGGAGCAAGGCAGAGGTAGATCTTTGGGTGGCAAAGCCGCAGGTTGAAGATGGCAGTAACAACCAAGACATGGTAATGTTCTGTTCACAGCAGTCTCCTCATCGTGTCTGAGGATTTAGTGTATTTAGAGAAATTAATCTTTTTTTTAGCTTGGTAATAATTCTAACAATGGGCCTGAGTGCATTAGATGATTCACATAAACTTCTTTAATACACGTTGCTTTAAGCTCGCAGTAAATAGACACAATCCTGATTGGTTTTAATTTTCAGTGTAGCGCAGTTTTGTAACAGCCCCAAGTGCTTTTGGGTTTTACCACGAAGACTTAAAAGAAGGTTTTCGCTCCCCTGTGCCTTGGCTTGTGGCACTGGTTTGATCTCCTGGGGCATGTTTTGGCCTCAGAGCAGGGGTTATGCTTCTCTCCCTGGCGTGGCCGGTGGCGGATGCTCATGGCACAATCCTGCTGTGAGGAGTGGTGTTTTCCCAGCGCAGCGTGTGCTTTACAGGGCGAGGGACCTGCCCAGCCAAAACTTAAATATTGACCAAAGAACGCAATGATAACCAGGGCAGTGTGAATAGCACCTTGTTTCTCACCAGTCTCCATGCTAGGGCAGGATCCTGGTATCTGTAAGCACAGTGGCCAGCCTTGCAGATGGGTGCTGGAGCTGGAATGCAACCCATCAGCAATGCGTGGCATCTAAAGCGGTGTCCAAGCCCCAAGTGGGGCTGGACTGGTGAGTCATGAATTGCATTATATGGTGTTTGTGGTTCAAAATATCCCAATAGAAGTCTTGCCCCTAATTGGGAGGGTGTTCTATGTATGCTTGGCCAACGGTGGGCAAGCTCTGCATATCCAGCTTGGTGTTTGCCAAAACCATGGTGTTCATGTACCCAAAGACGATGTATTTACCATGCTCCTTGAAAGACAAAACGGGGTTGCTCCAGGAGCAGTGTGGTGGCACTGGCGCTTGTCATAGCCAAAGGAGTGCTGGGTTGGGAGACACATCTTTGGGAAGGGGATGGTGCGCCTTGTTAGTGGGTTGCTAACAGTGGGATTTGCATGCTGTATCACTTCCACTTCATCTCCCAGTGCAAGCGTATGAAAACTATTAGGAACAGCAGGACAAATTGCCAATTTCCCCTCCGGTTTTTAATATTCAACTGCTTGGCAAGAATAAAAGCAAAAGGAGAAATCCCACCCTTCTTTTTTGGGGAGACCCTCAAAAGCCGTGGGCTCTTGCAGTGGCTTAGGGATATTGGATTTTACCTTTCCCCCTAAGGTTTTTCTCCTAAGCTGGGACAAAAAGCTGCTGGGACTTGTTGGAAAGGGGTGATGGGAGCAGGGATCCACCTGGAGCAAGCAGGAGGAACACTGCTTCTCTTTCCTTCCATCTCCAGCGCAGCTGCGAGTCTTAACTAACAGGTTGAGCTGGCTGGAGGGTTATTAATCAGCTTCTCCCACCGGTCTCCAAAGAGTTTATCCAAGTTAAAAGCACCATGGACTCCTGTAGCCATTGACTTGTGCTCCTACACTAGGCAAAACCCCATGGTGAGAGTGCCGGCGTTCCGGCACGCTCCTGGAGCCGGTGAGCTTGCAACGGGATCGCTCGGCATGACAGGGGATTTCAGCCACGGCGTTATCTGGGAATTGGCCGATGGCTGGTCGCAGTTGAGCATTTCAACGCCATGAAAGCCAATACAATTTGAGTTAGCAGTGATGACTGCCAGTTTAAATACCGCAGTGAATTTCTGTCAAAGAGCTAATACGTAGAAAGGGGAATTGCAGAAAACTTGATCACCAGAACCACTTCAGTCGATTTTGGCCTCGAGCTATAGAAAATGAACTTAAATCTAGTTGACTGTTGCTACATACTTTTTGTGGTATTTCTCTGCCAGCTCAGAGTGTCAATGTGCGGGGGAGAAAAGTCAGGGCAGCCTTTGGCTTCTGGAGACTTTCCACTTCATCCTTCCTCTCCTCTGCTTTTTCCCCCTGAGAAGGACCCACACTTGGGAGCACTTGAAATGCTGTTTTTGCCGTGTAAGATCTATGGAGCGGTGGCTTCAACTTGCCATTGATGTGAAGTATTGGTTTCATTGTTTTAACTTTGGAAAGCTGCTGCAGTTCTTTCTAACTTGGGTCTGGAAGGATGCTCTGCTGCAGTGGTGGTGCTTGCTGCCGCTCTGGGAGGAGATGGTGTGCTTGGGGTTCATGTCCTTCCCTCCTGGTTGGGGACAAGCAGCGTTCTTGCTTTCCTCCCGCATCTGAAACAGTTCTGCTTGGATTGAGGTCTTGTTGAGGAGGTTTCTGAAGCCTCTGGAGATGCATGGACATAACGTATGGGCTTGTTTGCATTAGCATGCTCTGTGGGGGATGAGATGAAATCTGAGGATCTGGAAGGGTTTTGGCCTGTTGGAGGTACTGGCTGAGGGTGTCACCCAGGCACTGGAGTTTGAGCCCCAAAACCAGTCATTGCCAGTGTTCTCCTAGCACGCTTTGGAGGTGAGGTGTGGGACATGATCCTTTTCTGTTGGATCTGCCCATTGTGCCTTGAATGGGTGCAGGACAGGCGCCCCATCCTGGCATTGCTGTCTGAGTGTCCCCAGGCTTCGGAGTGACATCTCCTTGTTGTCAGAGCATCTTCTGCTCCTTGGTGTCTTTGTGCCCACCTCATGAAGTTGGTGGCACCTGGCAGACGAAGTGACTGTCACCTCTCCTGTACCAGGCTGTCTTCCCTCTCCAGGGCTAGCAAAGGCTGTGAGTCTCTTGCCGTAGGCACACACGGCTGCATAGGGTATGGGTAGGATCAGCAAATGTGGTCCAGGAATGCTTTTGTGGTGATGGTGGTGGTCCATGAGTGCTTCTGCCCTATGCCCTTTGCAGCGCTTGCAGTAGAAACACATTGCATAGAAGAGCAGGTGGTTTTGGGGTAGGTTTGGCACAGCGCAAGGACAGGGAATGGGAACAGCTTTGTGTGGTCCATGGGAGCCCTGTGGATATTGCCTGAGCCCTGAGCATGGTGGAACGTGCAGGTCCATCTCCATGCGGGACTGCACTCCATCTGGGCTCCATCCAGCCCTGCTCTGCAGGGACAGGATTCCCTGGTAGGTAACCAGAGAGAGGAGTTTTCCTTCGGGAGTGGCAGGCTGCCAGGAGCAGCGGCAAAGCTCCGCATCACTATAAAGAAATACATAAAACACATACACAAATTCCCTCTCCCAGCAGCTCACTGGGCTCAGCTTCCTCCCAGTTCAGGGTACTGGTGTGCTCATCCTGCCCGCGAGCCTGAGCATCCCTTAAACCCCGCTTTTACCACAGTGCTGTGCAAAGCTGGGTTAGTTTAATGTTCTGTTTTAAACAATATTGGCTACTGGGACGAGGCAACCTCTGCTGCTGTGCTTCCCACTGCACGGTGGTGGGATCAGGGTGGTTCAGAGCACCTTTCCATGGGTGATGCCAATGGAGAAGGCGCCGGCATGAAACTGGAGGTCAGAGCCCAGAGCTTATGTCTTAGTCTTTGACTGGGGAGCCTAAATATTTATCCTGTTCTGTCCCTAATGAAAACAAATTGTCAACAGTTGTTCAGTAACTGACTAAATTAAAATCTGTAATTAGTCAATTAGATTAAAGAGTTGGCACAACCTGATTGTATCATGCTGGTTAGGTTATTAAGAGAAAGGGTGTGATTTTTAATTACTGAATGCTAATTTTGACAGATTCAAATGGAAACAGACGTTCCCCCCCTTCTATCCCATCCCGAGTGCCTCTGCAAAAGTAAGGCAGGGGATGGATTTTGTGTCAACAAACGGTGTGAAGACGCAAAGTTCCTCTGGATCCGATCCGGGAGGGGTTTCTCCGGAAAAGCCCTGGGTTGGGATGGGAGGAGAAGGAGGATTTCTTCCATCCTGGTTGACAATGGGATGCCTTGCGCCACAGTTGGGGACCTCTTGTTCACGTGGATGTTGGGGTGTGCGTTTGGGTGCTGTGCCATCCCCATCACCCCTCTTGGCGTTCACGGTTCAGCGTGCCCTCACCGATGTGCAGCAGCGAGGCAGATCCAAGTCTCATTATACATAGCTTTTCTGTGTTCTGTTTCTAACCCCCCTTCGATGGCAGGCCAAGCCTGCAGCAGGGAGGAGGAGGACGATGATGGGGAGGAAGGCCTTGCATGGCGAGCAGCCCGCGCCATCCCATTGTTTGCCCCGGCAGTGCCGCGGCCACGTGGGCCAGCGCGGTGAGGCCGGCGAGGGGACCACGGCGGGAGCAACCGCCCCTGGCAGATGCTCGGCTGTGGGCGAGCACAAAGCTCTCAGCCCTGCCCTCCCCTGCTTCTGGGGTCCCTTCCTGGGAACAAAGGGGCTGTGCTGTGCCGGGGGGGGGCTCCCCGTGCTGCTGCAGTGGGCAGTGGGGAGGTTCGTTAGGTCAGGACGCCGTGTATTGGGTACGAGTGAGGCTTTCCTGTTCTCCTGATCATTTCCTTCCTTACCTTGGAAACTTGGATTTTCTCCTACCTTTTGTTCCCGGTTTTTCTCTTGTAAAGCTGTCCGTGGCTCTATTGGAAACAGCTGCTGGAGTGGGGCTCAGGAGGCTCCGGCTCTGACTCCTCCTTCACCGTGCATGGCCCCATGGCAGAGCTGGTACTACCTAAATGGCACTCGGTTGTGGGAAAGCCTTGACGGGGGAGGGGTGTGTGTGCTAGAAAAGAGGTGGGGGACCCACTGCAGCGGTGTTTGGTCCTCATGAGCAGAGGGGATGGCAGAGGGAGAGAGGTGCAGCGCCCACAGCAGCTCATGCACATCCCAGCCTGTGCTGGGGGTGCGCCCACGGGGGCCCACAGAGCAGGATGTATCCCTGGGAGCATCACACCACTGCTTCACCAGCATCCCCCCATGGGTCAGCTTCGAAACTCCCGCTGAGGTTTCTGATCAACCCACATGTTCCCCCCCCCACCATTATTTCCCAGCAGCTTTTCCCTCAGAGTCCTGACCCCGCAGATTCCCATGGGGAGACCCCACCAGAGGCTATGGGGTGGAAGCAGCGCTTTCCTCCAGGCTGGCAGGGAGCAAACCCAGCTCTTTGCAAGTAAACAAATCCCTCGCCTCTGCCTTGCTTTGGGGTTTGTTGTTTTCTTTTCTTCTCTCAAAACTCCTGCTTGTGGCCACAAGTGCCAGGAGCCGAGTTCAAAGCTGCAGCTGAGCAGCAAAGGGGGGGATTTGCAATGCACAGCGATGCTGCTTTTGAGTGCTGCTGCCCACGCGTGTGGCAGGACACAGCCGCCCCACCGCCACCTCCCTGCTCGCATCCCTGCATCCCACAGCAGTGATACCCATTCCCTGCGCCTGGCAGGGGGAAGAAGGCTGCCAGGGGGTATTTGGGTGAGGTTTGTGCTGCTCCCTCTGGTGAAGCCAGCTTTTCTTTTGTCTCAGGTTTGTGCATGTAAATGGTGTAGTTTTTGGAGGAGAAATGCCCAGCCTCCTGCCTGAGTTTAGTGCTGCATGCGTGGAGGCTGTTAATATCAGAATTAAGCAATATATGTATGTATGTGTCATTATATACCCAATTATATGTATGCAATATGGAGAATTCGGGTTTACATGCGGATACAGACAGATGTAGGTGCGTGTGCCTGTGTATTTGGTGTGTGCCTGGGGCAGCCTGGCAGAGCAGTGCTTCCCACCCAACCATCAAGTACCCTCCAACCTGCTTTACTCTTCCCCCTCCACTGCCATCACCACCACAACCAATGGCTTTTACCAAGGTGATTGCCACCTCTGTGTCCCCCAGGCTGGGCAGGAGGCTGTGGGGTCCATCCATCTGTGTGCGAGGCAGTGCTGCTGCAGCCTGCCGCCTCGAGATAAAGTCCAAAGGAAGACCTCTGGCTGTGTCTTAAGCTAACATTTGCTTTCCCATTTCTTTTCCTCCTTAATGTTTCTGCATCAACCCTTGAACATTTGATCTGGTGCCTCTCCTCCTGGGGTGCGGTGGATTTCTGTAGTGAAAATGAGCTCTCGCCGCCCCTTCTGCTCGCCTCAGACACTGCTTGGGGTGGGGTTTATTCCCTGGATTTGGGCTGGTTTCTCCCGGTCTCACAGGGCTGAGTCTCCACCTATAATTGGGATTTTTAGCTACGAGGATGCACTGCAGCACCTCTGACTCCCAGCGCCGTGTAGGTGCTGGCATCCCGTGGCATTCCCGGTGGATGCTCCAGCACAAAGCCACTCCCTCCTTCCTGATGCCCCTTTCCTGCCCTAGCTCCCACCCGTGCTTCTCTCCTGACGTGTGGCCCAGCACCGAATGCCCACCAAGTGGCTGGCTGGTATTCCCTTAGTTGAGGCTTGCTCTGAGGGTTTCCCAACCCTTGGCTTTACTTATCTGTTAACTTCTGGCAACCATAAGGGGGGAAATGCCCCTCCATCACCTCCACATGAGCCAGCAGTACCTGACTCTCCTCCCAAGCAGACAGAGCTGCTGCCTGCCCCAAGCAGTGCTTTTGCAGCTCAACATCGGGGCAGGGGAGGAGTTGGGAGTTTGGTTTGTTGGGTTTGTGTTTTGCTTTTCATACAAGTGAAGAAGGTGGGGCATGCCAGGGAAGGAGGCAGGGCGCTTCCTCCGGGCTGGTTTGGGGTGGGCAGATAAGGCTGCAGCCTCTCATTTGGCTCCGCTCCCCTGCCAGAGCCCAACAGAGCATCCTCCTGCTCTGCCTGGCCCTCTCTGGGTGCTTGTCCCCATTTCTGGAGGGAGCCCCACTGGGATATGGGCAGCCTGTGGGGTGCAGGGGCTGCCTGAGCCTCTGCATCCCCCTGCCTGGGAGTGGTGCTTGCAGTGGGGAGGATGAGGAGGGAGATGTGCTTCCCTTCTCCTTTCTGCATCACAGCCAGCCTCCCCCTGCACCGTCATCCATCTGCCTGTGGGATGGGAAGGTTATGGCCACATCATCACAGCTTCATCCCTTCTTGTCCCACTGCTGTGTCCCAGTGGCTGTTGGTGATGGACACCCTTTGGCCAGGTCTTTCTCTTGCACAGGAAGTAGGTCTGTTTTTATCAGACCCTGTTGGGCTCTGGTTTGAGGCAGGAGCAGCCACGCTTTGGAATGCTTGGTGTCATGAGGAGTGCTTTCGGCATGCTGTGTGTGCTTGGTGGGGTATGGCTGGGGATGGAGACGGGAGCTCACAAGGAAGCAATCACTGGTCCGTATTGCACATGGGCATCTCCAGCTCAGCCTAAGTGCTGTTTTCCATGGAAAAGAGCCCCGAACCATCTCATTTTGCTTTATCCTGGGCATCGCAGCACCCATAACGCCTAGGTGCTTCATTCCTTTGCCTGTCTTCTTCAGAGAGAAGATCCAGGCTGGAGCATCCAGTGCTTGTTTCATTGTTAACAGCACATTTACTTGCTTGTCCTGGAGCCCTTCAGGGTGTCATGGCACATCCTGACAGCTTGTCCGTCCTTACCTGCAGTCATCAAGGAGTTTTCAACATGACTTATATAAAGCCTTTGTACTTGGATTGCTCCACCGTGCTGCACAATGGCTTCTTTGTCATCTTGCCAGCTAATTAATTTTAACTTTTACCACTGCTCCAGCGCCATGCACCGTCCGCATGGTCCATTTGGAGCTTCCTCCCCCACATTAAGTGTTTTCCAAGCAGTTGGACTTGTTGCTGTTGAGCATGGGAGAAACCCACTGGTGCTCATCTCCTAGAGAAGGAGCTGCCCTGATGCAGAGGCCAGTGAAGAAACAGCCATTAGGAGGCTCAGGTTGTCTCCAGTGGCTTGTTTCTGCTGGCTGGCAGCTGAAGGTCCCCACAGAGAACATCCTCTGATGGAAATAACAGGCTCTTGCTCCTTGGCTGGTGACTGGCACTGAATGCATCTCGCAGGTGGAGGTGAAAGCTTTGGCTGCATCTTCAAGACACAAGCCCTCACACTTGGGAACATCCACTGGGACATGGCGATGGTTATTTCTGGAGGGTCAGGCTCTGGTTGGTTGTGTGCTGAAGATAGGTGTGTTTTCCCTTGCATCCTGTACCCTTGCTCTGGGTTACCACCACAGCATCCCTGGTGCAGTGGGGAGTTCACCACTGGTGCCCTGGGATGCTCGCAAGGTTGCTGAGCATCTCCTTGGAGAAGGACCAGGAGGGCTGTGACCCCAGGTGTGTGTCCCCAGCCTGGTGGGGTGGGATGAGCCGTGCTATTGTCTTTCCCTGGTAGGAGGGATGGAGATGCCACATGCATAAACATCAGCTGAATTAACAGCTGTGGGGTTTGTGTGAGCAGTGCTGCGGCAGAGGGGAGGTCTCCTCCGCTTGGGATGGGGACGGTGGCAGGTCAGGGAATATGGAATTGCTGCCTTTGTGTTTAATCTGGTTATAAGGACGGCTATTAGAGATAATGAATTTTGCCTGTCCCTACCGTTGTAATACAAGAACCCAACTGTCTTTCAGTGCCGCGAAGGTCACTCCTCTTTATTTCTGGTTGTAAATTTTGCTGGTTACAGATGTTTGGGGTTGATGGACATGGCTAATTAAGTTTCTTCCGCCAGCCACATGGCAACGTGCAGGGGTACTGGCATGGGGACAAGGTCAGAGGGTAGGACCAGAGCAGCCCATCTCACCACAGCCCCAAAGCAGGGCTGCATGGAGCCTCACACCTCTATGATGATTTTGGAGTGTGTTGGTGGGAATAAGGCAGAGTTGGGAGCAAGTTTCCATCTTTGAGAGGGAATTGTCACGCACGCTGCCCCAACCCTGACCGGAAGAAGGGTGGGAAAAGGGGGGATGCCTTCAACATTTGCCATCGAGCATCCTTTACAGCAGTGCCAGCGGAGGCTTTTTCTCTCCCAGAGCGATCTTAACAAGGGAATGATGGTGTGCTGGTTGGCAGAGCCGATGCCCCACACTCAGATACCACCCCAAGGGGGTTGTAGCCCCTTTCCGTGGGGTCGGTTTGCTCCTCAATGTGATGCTACCCCCGTTGGGCAGGAGCCATCCGCGTGTGCTGCCCGTGCTCAGGAGGCAGCACGTGCTGCCATGCCTCCCCCCGCGCCTCATTTATGCCGCTCCACATTTTCTCCTCGTTTCCATGCCTTTTTCCCTCCCCTCCCTCCTTGTTTTCTTTTTCCATATTCCTTCCCCTGGTGCTGCCTGTGCATCGCCTCGCTCCTTTATTTTCACGATTCCTTATTGCTCGCAGGCCTCTGTTATCCCAGCTCTTTGGAGCTCCCTGCTTGTGCGCATTCAAAATGGGGTTGTATCCTCCCGGAGGAGGTGACCGTGGTCCCCATCGCTCCACTGAGATGTGATCACTGCGTGGTGAGGGGTATCAGCGCAGGGTATGAACCATGATGTGGATGCTCCAGGCTCTCCCTTGCAGCACACCCGGCAGTGTGGCCGTGGGTGCCCATCACCTCCATCCCGACGTGGCTGCCGGGCACAGCACCGGCCATCTGTCCCCTTCCATGCAGCTCCGGGCTGCAAGCCCGGCGTCTGCGAGGGGCTTGTGTTTAACAGGGGGAAGGAAAAGGAAAAGTTCCATTTTTGCTTTGTTTGCCCCCGTTTCGCCTGCGTAAACCTCACTTTCTGTTGCCTTTTCCTTCCCCCCCACCCTGTGTCCCCGCTGCCGTGCCAGGCGCATCCCAAAGTTTGCTGGATCTCATCCGTGTGCGTGCACGGATGCTGAATAATTCTATTAGCCTCCTGGAATGGAGCCAGCGCGGGAGGTGGCTGCTGGGGAGCCTCTTCTTTTATTTCCCTTCCCCAGCCACCCCCCCTTTGCCTTCGCCAGCCTCCCATGGGCTGCACCATCCGCATCACCTTTTTACATGTCTTTTTTAGGCATTTCCTCTCCTTTTTTCCCCTCTTTATCCCCCCCCCCCTTTTTTTTTTTTGCTCCCGAAAGGGTTAAAAACGATGGGGAAGTTCAGCTAGCACTTGCAAGATATGGTTGCCTTAGCAACAGGCCTCCTAATCTGGTAGGTGACCTGAGAGACTGTGGAAGATGCAGGGGTTGGTTTGGCATTTCATTATTTCATGAGGCTGCGGCTCTCCAGCTGGTTCCCTTCCCAGCACCGCCGCCACCGTGGCTGCTCCCCCCCCCGACGCTGCCCCCAGCATTCCTTGGCTAAGCCCCGGGGGGGGCCGGTGCTGCTGTCCCTTCACTGGTCCCCTCACTGGGTGCCGGTGGGTCCTGGGAGATGGTGCTTGGGAATGGGGAGCAGGCTTTCCCGCAGCCTTAGGGGTGGTGGTTGTTCAACTTTGGGGTGGTAAAGATGGTTTCCTGCCTTGTTTTCCCTCTTGCCAAGGGATTTGCTGTGGTAGCCTGATGAAACGATCCATGTGGCACCCGGGAACTAGAGGTGCTCTCATTGGCACTTCCAAACCCCTAATTTTGGGGTCTGTGTAGCTTTTCCGAGGTGAAGCCCAGCAGTATGGCTCTCGAGCAACAAGCTGATGTGGCACAAATAGGGGAGCAGTGATTGGAAAGCTGGTGGAGGTGAGGCACAGGGGTCCAGCCAGTGGAAGGAGGGCAGTGTTATTCCAGCTGCTTTAGGCTGTTCTGAACTTACGACGCCGAACCAACACAATCATCATGTACCTACATACAGATGGACCAAGACTTGGGTGTTTCAGTGCCGCAGCCATGGCCTTCAGCTCGTGTTTTCCTCTTGTCAGCATCCTCAAGTTGGTGTTTCCCAGCACGTTCCCGTTTCCCTTGCTGTCGTGACCAAGCATCGGTGAGCACCCACCAGTCCATGGCAGAGGTGGGGCCACCCGAATTAAAACCTTCCTTTCCTACCAGTTATTTGACCTCACAGAATCCCTGGGTACCATCAGACCCTTCTGCTTGTGCAGTCCTATATGGGATTCGGATGGGTGTTTGTTGCACTCAACAGCACCCAGTGCAGCCTGGTCCAAACCATCACTGAGCTCTTTGCTGGGATGGCTGATCCACTCTGTGCCCAAAATTGGGAGGATTTCTTCCTCCCTGCTCAATGATGAGTGGTTTGGGCATGTGGCCAGGAGACCCTGAGGGACGGGAGGTGACCAAGGAGCCATGGCCCATCTCCTTGTGGGTACCAACAGCATAAAAGGGCTGGGATCACACCGGGTGCATCCCATTCCTCTTTTGTTTTCCCCCCCATCATTGCACAGTGGCAGCTGCCTGTGGACGCTGGGAAGAGCTGCCTTTGTTTATCCGCCTCTCCGGCAGAGCCAGCACAGGGATGCTCTTGGATCGAGGTGCTGATCTGTCATCTCCCAGGTTTTATGCATCCCCAGACAAGAAATCAGCGGTGCAAAGCACAGACTTTTTGTTACTTATCACCGAGCTCTGTGCAGAGCGTGGCTGCTGAAAGCAATCTGGTGTCTGCGATGCCCAGATTTATGGTTTCCCAGCCTCACTCTAGGTGTTGGCTTCCACCGGGAAGCAAAAAACCTGGATTGAGCCATCAGTGTAGGATGAGAGTGCTATGGCATCGAACCCAGGCGGGTCTGGTACCCAAGCGGATGGGTACCATCAGCATCTCCCTTGCTCCCTCTTAGCTGGTGGAGACAGGACTAATGTCCTAGGAGAGCTCAAACATGGCTTAGCTTTCCCTCTGGATCTCTGCTCAGGGCATGCTTCTCCAAACCCCCTGCCTGCCCTTCTGGGGTGGCAGAGGCAGAAGCTGCCCCTCAGTAAGCAGCGGATGAGCCATGAAAAGAGAGCAAATCCATGCGAGCCGGCAGAATCCCTAGAAAGCCTTCTTTGATCACTTCATCCCTTTTCCCCCCCCCATCTCTGCTTTGTGAGGCTTTCCAGGATTTGCCCCTGTTGACAGGGATTTCAGGCGGTCAGCCTGTTCCCTAGGCACGGACACGCTGCCCATCAGCCGGCATGCGCTGTCCTTGTGCAGAACATGGGGCTCCTGGATATCAGGATTATACATGTGGGTGTTTTTTTTTGGTGAAGAAAATCAAAATTCCAAGGGAAAATAGGGAAAAAAAGCGCCGTCTCCCCCCCGCCTCCGCCCTGCTGAGAAGCTGCTCTGCGATGGCGGCTGGAAAGCGGAGCCGAAAGTGTTGCGCGTGCCATCTGCTCCGCTTGGATCGCGGGAGAGGATGGAGCCGGCACAGCCTCGCAGGGAAGGAGGGGGGATACAAGGATTGATGGGGTCCCCCCGCTCTGTTTTCCTCCCAGCTGCAGGCTTGGTGGTCCTCTTATATAGCATGCAGTCCTTGAGCCCCAGTCAATAGACACCTGGGAGGAAGAGGTCTGCAGGTCATTCCTGGGATGAAGGTGGGCATGGGGTGGGATGAGTCATGTGGAAGGGAATGGGCACGTTTTGGGGTGGTTATTGAGGTGTTTGCAGCTTCGTTGGCTGCCTGTGTTGGAAGCGTGTGCTGGCAGATGGGTGTTCTGCAGTGTAGGGTGCATCTCATGGGGTCCCCGGGTGATTGCTGACAGGAAAGCAGCTCACAATGGCACATCTGTACCTTCCAAAGGAGATATCAAAAGAAAACTTTCTCTCCAGTAAGGAAAAAAATTGAGGCTATCTCTAAATAGAAAGAAAAGTGTTTACTTGGGATTGTGGTGGTATCAAGTCTGGGTTGTGGGATCCTCCACATCCAGGCTTCTGCTGGCTCTGGCTGGGGCAGTCAGAGCAGCTGAGTTCATAGCTTGGATTGGAAGAGGCCTTCAAAGGTCCTTCTGCTTTATCTGCTTTTCACAAAACTGGAGGTATCTGAGACCTCCCAATGGGTCAAGCCAGCAGATGCAGATGTGAGATGCACAGGGAGCCTGGGCTTTCTCCCTCTGAAGGCAGCAGTGGTTGCTGCCTGTCCTCACAGCTGTACCAGGGGCTGTGGATGGTTGGGTTGTTCCTTATGGGGTTGTCAAGAGACAAACATCCCTGGAGGCTCTTCCCTGTGAGGGTGCTGAGGCGCTGGCACACGGTGCCCAGAGATGCTGTGGCTGCCCCATCCCTGGCAGTGTTCAAGGCCAGGCTGGATGGGCCTTGGAGCAACCTGCTCTAGTGGAAGGTGACCCTGCCCGTGGCAGGGGTTGGAACTGGATGAGTTTTAAGGTCCCTTCCAACCCAAACCAGTCTGGGATCCTATGAAAGTGTGGGAAACCCAACGTGGGAGATCCGCTTTGACTGCAAGTGCGGCAGTTGTGCAGCCTTGAATTCCCTTTTGGCTTCTCTCCACCGCCAGTGTGTTTGCTGTATGTCTGTAATGCTCTTTTATGTTAGGGAAGGTATACAGAGGGAGGAGGCTCGGAGTGGGAGCCTGGTGCTTCCCCCTCTTCCCATGCAAGACACAGTTGTTCCTCTTCGCCTGTGGGAGAGGAGGAAGGTGTGGGAGTGTTGAGCCAAGGGAGAAGGAAATGCTCTCTCCAAACAAAACCAGAGGGGAGTGGGAAGCTGAGGGAGGGCTGAACCAGCTGGGGAAGGTGTCTGAGCAGAAGGCTTTAGGTCTTGCCGGGCTTCAGGACAGTGGAAGGAACCCAACTCAGTGTTTTCCCATGCGTATTCCCAACCGGTGTGCATGCTCAGACCTTCATGGGGTCCCTGGGGTTAGCACAGGCTGCAGTGAAACCTCCTCAAAGCCCGTTGGGTTCATTGAGGAACCTGTTTGGAGCCCCAGCTCAACCCCATGGAGGTTAGATTTGTAAGACACATCCTCCTTAGCAAAGCCTGGCTTGCCATCTCTGGAGGTGCCCACTGCCATTGGCCATCCCATCTCCCTGGGTGCTAATTGCATGCGGTGGGTTCACCCTGCCTGGACACCAGAGCTGCTCTATCTGTGCATCCTCAGCTGGACAGGGGAGAGAAAATACATCAAAAGGCTCATGGGTTGAGATGAGGACAGAGAGATCACTCACAATTACCATCAAGGGCAAACCAGACTCGACTGGGGGAGAGATTAATTTATTACCACTCAAAGCAGAGCAGGGTAATGAGAAATAAACCCAAATCTTCAAACCAGCCCTCCCATCTTCCCAATTCCCTGCCTCCTTCCCCCAGCAGCACAGGGGGATGAGGAACAGGGGTTGTGGTCAGTTCATCCCATATTGTCTCTGCCTCTCCTTGCTCCTCAGGGGAGGACTTGTCACGCTCTTCCCTGCTCCAGCATGAATCCTTCCCACAGCAGACAGCCCCTCCATGTGCTTCTCCAATGTGAGCCCTTCCCACAGGCTGCAGCTCTTCACGAACTGTTCCAGCGTGGGTCCCTTCCATGGGTGCAGCCTTTGGGAACGGACTGCTCCACCATGGGCTTCCTGTAGGATCACAGCTTCATTTAGCATCCCCTTGTAGCTATCTGCTCCACCATGGACCTCCATGGGCTGCAGGGGAATCTGCTCCAGCGCCTGGAGCACCTCCTCCTCTCCTTCTCCCCTGACCTTGGTGCCTGCAGAGTTGTTTCTCTCCCATGTTCTCGCTCCTCTCTCCACCTGAAATTGCTGTTGTGCAGCAACTTTTCCCCTCCTTAAATACCTCATCCTGGAGGTGCTGCCAGCATCGCTGATGGGCTCAGCATTGGCAGATCCATCTCGGAGCCGGCTGGCGTTGGCTCTGTTAGGCACAGAAGAATCTTCTCGCAGCTTCTCACCCCTGTACCCCCCCATTACCAAAACCTCACCACACAAACCCATTGCAGGCAGCTCAAGGCGCTTCAGTGGCTATCCCTGAGCCGGGCGCTCCGAAATCCAGTAATTGGGCTGGAACAATTATTTTTGGCTTTTGCAGAGGGAAAGGCTATAAATAATCACCCCGCGCGCTTGTGCGGTGACTTTGCAGCCTCCGTGGGGGGGTTGCATTGGGTTTTTCTTTCGCTTTCCCTGCCGTCCGGCTGCTTTTTGCTTGGCATCTCGGAGCGGGAGACTTCATCTGCAGAAGGCACAGTGTGAGTTGATTAAAGGCACTCCTGCTGTTGGCCTGAGCATTTGGGCTAACTTTGTGCAGGAGTGGTTATGCTGTGTGAGGAGGTGCCCCCAGGACCTGCAGGGCTACAGCCTGGCCCTGGGGCTGCTGTGGTGGGGATGGGGAGGAGGAGGAGAAGGAGGAGGGCTGCCCAGGCCCAAGGAAGGAAAGCAAAGCTGGAAACAAAGGGCTCCAGCCTCAGTGGAGTAGGACCAAGGACTTGCTGGGAAGAGGCAGCGGTGGTGGGCATGCTTCTGTGCTTGCATCTCTCCCGTGGCAGCAGCTCCCATAGCTTTCAGGTTTAGGGCTTTGGGTCTTAACTGAGCCAGGTTTCAGGCAGGGACTGGTCCAGAGGAGAAAGCCGCTGCATCCCAACACGCATCCCTCAAGCTCACCCATTCAGCACCCTTGGGAGCTGCAGCAGCCTTAGGAGAAACAAACAGCATTGAAGGCACCTTCTTTTGTAAGCCCTCTATTGCATCTTAAATAAATTTACATCTAAATTGACAAGCTGGGTTTAGTGTCTTCTGGCTATATAGCTCTTGAAGGGCCAAGCTTCCCACATAGGGCATTGTCCCCACTCCTGCAGGGTGCTGGGATGGTGGCATAGAGTGGTCCCGGAGTGGAGGTGGGAGAGGCATGGGATGACTGCTCACAGGGAAGGAGAAACCTGGGGTTTTCCTCTTAGTTCTTAAAATATTATTGAGAGGATTGGGACTTACAGTCTGGTGGATAAGGATGGCTGGCGCTGGAGAACAGCGAGCTAGGATTCCCTTTGGGAATGCTGCTCTTCACCAGGCTGCTCGTGCCCCAGAGGCCATGCAATGCACTGGGTTTGCAGGAGTGCATCCCACATCTTTCTCCTTGCTCAGCAGCAATTAAAACACATCCCCATCATATGTATGGGCTGCCGAAGACAAGAGCCATAAGGCAGTGCTGTCCTGGAGTGTGTTGCTTTGGCGAGTGCACCCTTGGTACTCGGGTTTGGGGCTCATTGTTGGGGTTGGAGGTGGTGCTGGCATGAGGAGCTGTAAGAACAAGGATATCGGGAGAGGCTGCCTTGAGTCGAGCATCTCTTGAGCAGTCTCACTGTGGCAGCTTTCCTTCATCATCCATTATTTATTTGATCCTCTGCAAAACAAACTCGCTCCTCGGCACTGATTCTGATGACGGTGCTCATTTTACAAAAGAGGTAAAAGGAACTAGTTTTGTTCCCAGTCTAAAAGACTTCAACACAAAGGTGCGTTTTCCTGCCACCTTCTGCACCCGTTTCAACATCAGTGAGATGAATCTGCAGGGGTTTGGGGTGGTGATGGAAATTTAGGAGTCTCAATACTGAGCTGTGGAGTGATGCTCTTCCTTGTTGATCCGTCTTCCTGGGACCCCCAAGGCTGTTTGCTGTGGCTGGGCCAAGATGCTCCACTTGCCTCATAGCTCACAGCTGAAGGTTTCTTGAGGGGATAGCTGTCAAGGAAAAGGGATGCTCTTGGGTGCCTTTCCTCCCCATGCATGCTGTTGGAGGACACTTCTGCTTTATGGGCGCATGAGCTTGGGGTTTGGGGGCCATGGGGTGGTTTCCACGGGGTTATTGAGGTTGTCCTTACTGGTGGCTGAGCCAGGTCCGCTTCTCTTGCCCTATATAAAGCGGATCCACACCTATATAAAGTGGCTGAACATCAGGTTGGGAAGTTTGGAGGGAAGGAGGGAGGAGACGGCGCGTTGGAGCCGCGTTGTCAGGCTGGAAATAACTGTCAGCCCCATTCAATCTGTCGCCTTGTTCCCGGGGGACAATTGCAAAACAGGATTACTGGTACTTAAAAATTCATAGAAAACGTTTCTTATCACAACGTCATAATTGTTATGACTCAGAAGAGTAGAATTGCCATTTTCCTGTGCCTCTCCCCCCTCCCTCACTTTTGTTGCATACTGAGTCCCTAGCTGCAGCTGCGGGATTGTCAGGGAAAAAAAAAACCAACCAACCCAACCCGAACCAGGGCGATGCTTTATTTTATGCTAACTGCTGCATTTGACTTGAAAATGATGTCCCACTGGGTCTCGTGGTCAGCGTATTACAGCGTGATGGATGGCTGTCAGAGCGGCGGTGGCTGGCAGATTGTGATGGGTGGAGGAGAACAGATGCCCGGTGACTTCGGGGGCTTTAGTGGAGCCCAGGACTGAAGACTGGAAAACAAAAGCAGATGGGAGAGCTCTGCTTGGGATAACTATTCTTCTCCAGCCACGTGTCGGGGAGGGAGGCTCATCAGGCAGCCGTGTCCCTTCTGTGCTGCTCCTCAGCAGTGACTTGGGCTGCGTGGTGAAGCCATGGGTGAGCTCCACTTGACCCGAGGCCCGAGCCTCCGTGCGACCCATCACTGCAGGTCTCTGAAGGGCAACCTTTTACCCCCCGAAAGAACAGCTTGTCTTTATGGCGTTTGCGCTTCATTTGACTTTTCCTGTTAACCCTTGGCCCTACTGATGGATCCCAGGCAAGACCCGGGCAGGCTCCAGGGTTATCCTTCTGGAGGGCACTGTGGTCTGTGCTCTGCATTGTGTTTGTCTTTGGAGTTGTGCAGGACCATGTGGATTTGAGCCAAGGAGGTGGATGGAGCAGAGTGAGCCTTTCCCCCAGGAGCCTGCATTGAATAAAGCCCTTTGCAGGCACCATTTGCGCCCTGTCCCATCTCTCCTGCAAACTTTCCTACACTTTCTACCGCTGCAAAGGGCTTAGGAAAGATCCTGCCTTACCCTATGTGTCCACTCACATCCGTATTTCCTCATCTTCCATTCCTTCACTCTCCTTCAACCCCTCTGGTCCACGCAAACCTGGGCAAGGTAGCTGCTGTCTTCCCAGCTAATGGTTCCTGGGCATTGCAGGGTTAATGGTGAAACTACATTTCACTGCTGTTTTTAAATTAATTGAATCATCAGTGTGGGTAACGGGAAGCAGTGGTATCATAATGTATTTGATATGGGTCTTTAAGTCAGCGTTTGCTGCAAAATCTAGAGCTCTAGATCTTGGTGGAAGCGATGGCTAACTGATATATTGCAGTTATGGCCACAGTACAAAGGCTCCTGCTACGTCTTAAAACGTTCAGGTCATAAAGTTGAGTTGGTTTATGATATGGCCATTTTCCCTGCGTGCTTCCCATGGTGCTCCTAGATCATGCTCGGAAAAGCCCTGCAGTTGGCAGGAGCCAGTGGTGCTTCCGGCTTGTCCCTCTGGGGAGGCACCAGACGTGTATGAAGATGCCCTTTAGGGTGGCAGAGCAGCATTGGGGTTTTGCTTCTGCCACTTCCTGAGGTTATTTCTGCTGGAAGAAGCAGCCATGAGGGAAAACATCCATTTTCCTCAAAGGAAACAGCAGAAATACTGATTCGCAGCATCGTCTGCGCTTTCCGTATTCTGTGGCCCTGAGGTGGAGTCAGGACTTGCATTGGAGAGGAGAAGGTACCCAGGCCATGGGCCAGCATCCCTGTATGACATTCCCACCCTGCCGGGACAGAGCTCCTGTGCAGGTGGTCAGATGGGTTCCTCTTCTCTTGTCCTTTACGTGGTTCAGCATGGTGAGACAGCATCACAGCATGGTGCCTTGTGATGGACAGCAGCACATTGATGGGTTCCCTTTTCTCCAGCGGTAATGGAGGGCTGGTCTTAACTAAAAAGTGAACTTTCAGTGCATGTATGATGGAGATGCCTGCAGGTTTCCAGCCATGCATGGTTCCTGCATCCTACCCCAGCAGCCTGGGACTCCCTCTTGTCAGCTCCTTGCTCCGGAGATCACAGTTGTGTAGATGACCCCTGAGTGCACCAGAGCAGCATACGGCCACGTTGTCAGCATTGCCTTTGATGGCCAGAATCTCAAGGCTACTTAACCAAGTGAGACCTTTTAGAAGCTGCCTTGGCATGGATATTGATCTTCATCTTTAACTCTGCTTTGCCTGGTTGATGTCACCCAGGCTGGGGTTGCAGGCAGGAGCAGGCTGCAGGACCATGGCTGGCTTTGGGAGCAGGGTTCTGGGGGGACACCAGAAAACCTCAGCGCTGGAGAGCTTGTTGTAGTGCATTGGTTTAGATACTGTGTTAAGACTTGCTTATTATTTCTGCTAGTTATGTCTCTAATGAGGTGAGACGTGCCATATGTTGTCCATAGGGAGGGAGTGCTGCAGGTGGGACAGGGACTGGCATAATGGGTAGATGCTACATGGGAGAGCTTCATCTCTGTGAGCCAGAATGCCAGCTTATCCCTCCATGCCACAGGCACTGGTGCCCATGTCAGGCCACGGAGCTACCTGCCAGCAGCACCTTCTTGCTCTTCACCCACACTCCTCCAGTTCCCAGCTGTTTTTTCCTACTGTTCTTCCTTCCCTTCTCTTACTCCAACAAGCTTTTGCTCCGAAAGGGAATGATTTTGGGATCAAGGCCATGCAGCTCCTGTGCCTCCTCACAGGAGAAACATCTCCAGCCCCAGTCTGAGCAGCCCAGGCAGGAGTTTGAAACTAAAGTATATCCCAGTGAAGAAATACTTATTGGCGAGTCCTGAACTTCATTTGAGCAGGGCTCTGCTGTTTAAACAATTGCTGGAGCCATAAGCCAGAAGCCCTTAATTATGGCTAATTATTTTCTGCGGTGAATCTATATGCAAGCTCATCAGCATGAGCTCTCCTCTGAAAGGCACCAGTTGCGTGTTCAGGCATCATCCAGCCTGAATGTCCCTAATAAAATCAGAGGCAGAAGTGTTGCTGCTGGCCCGGCTGCCTGACCAGGCAGGAGCCTGCCTGACTCCTGTGTCTTTAGAATCAGGGGTCAGGAGCATGGGGACCTGAGGACAAGCAGGAGCAAGACAGGAGCTGTTTGGGACTTGGACTTTAAACCCTACGGCGTTTGGGGTTTGTTTAAAAAGCAGCTAGGTAAATATTTGTGAAGCGGTTGGGATCCGGCTGTGGGGTCAGGAGCATGGTGCAGGCTGCTCTCTGGCCTCCCCTGCTCCCCATCCTTCCCATGGTGAGTGGCACGTCCATCCTCAGCCCTGTCCAGGAGATAACAGGGGCAGTGCAGGGTGCTTGGCGTCATCACACAGCGCTCTTTACCCTGGGGTTTGGAGTAAAAATGGGTACAAAGAGGTCACCAGTGTGATGCTGCAGTGGGATGTGTTCAGGACAGTTCTCCTGTGCATCCCAGGGGTGTCTCTTCCATGCGTCCTTAGGGTACTTTTGGGGGTTGGTGATGGCTTTGTATTCTGTGTGTGCATCCCTGTGTATGTATATATCCCTGAGTGGCTGTTTTGGGGTCCCTCTGGGGATGTGTAGGACCTTGCAGCACTGTGGCTTGTTGTCACCACTGGCTCGGGATGATGGCACGACAGGGATGGCAGGATGGGAGCATGGCACCACGAGGAAGGCACAGCACGGAGGGATGGGTCCAAGCTGCCTGTACACAGCATCTGTCAGCGCTGCTGCCTTCGCCCGCCCGGCCCCAGCCTCTTCCTCGTGGCACAGATGGTTTTAACACTTTCCTGGGCCTTTTCTCTTCTATAATTAACTCTTGTTTGCAAGTGGGAAGACACTTCTTTCCTCTTGGCAGAGCCATCACACTCTCCTCAGCGGTGTGCTTTTTTAAAGCCATCGCGGATCCATCCCCTAACCGCAGTCTGTTGTTTTTACTAGGCTCTTTTATGGCTCTGGGCTGCCCCCCCTTCTCCTTTCCCCCCTTGCTCTTGCCCGGAGGTAAAATCCGCAGGGATTGCAGGCAGAGGAGGCCCCAGCTCTGGGAGGGGAGTTAACGAATCCGGCCAAGACCATACAAAAGCCAAAGCCGGTGCCCGGGAAGGGGGGAAGATGGAAGGGGGCCCTTCCCTGCACCAGGAGCCTTTGAAAACAACCCCCTCCCAGCTTTGTGCAGCTTAGCAGGGTGCTGCCTACACAAAGGCCCCTCGTCCCTAATGTCGCTTCCATGCCATGGTTGGGAAGAGTTTTCCCAGGAGAAGCTGGGTCTGCCTGTGGCTCCCTGTGGAGTTTGGGGGTGTTTTGCTCGCAGGGAGCAGCAGGCATCAGAGTCAGGAGGCTCTGGGGTGCTCAGCTTTGGGGAATGGGGAGGGTTTGCTGTGGGGACGGGTCCCCATGGGCATGTCACCATGGAGAGGAGGGTGCTGTCAGGTCCATGCCACTGGTACAGACTCACCGGTGATGTGCCTGGGCTCGTATCGGGGTGTTGTGAGAGGGGAACGGAGGAGCCCCTTACGTATGTCAAATGTTGGATGTAAAAGGAGAAAGAGGAAGTTTCCATCAGCAGTTCACAGCCATGACCCCCGTGCCCATCCCCTCCCTCTGCTCATCCTCCCCATGCATCCCTCCCTCTGCTCACTGCTCTATCACCAGTGCTGCCAGTCCAAACAAGACCTTGCAGCGATGCGATGCTCTCACATCACTCCCTTCCCCCTCTGCTGTCTGAAAGCCTGGAGCTAATTCTCCTTTTCCCCTCCTCGCTCTCAACGCTGGAAGTTTCCCTGCCTCAGTGCTAGTTTATGGCAGGGTCAGGGGGTTGCCTGCTGGTTTTATAGGGTCCCTCCAGAGCCGGCATCAAAAACCTCCCACTTCATAAATGGGGGGGATTGTATTAACCGCTTGATTTTGACAGGGAGAGGTGCTCCTGGAAGTGAAATAATTCATGCGTTGTGAGCTTTAAGGGTAACTTAGCTCGCAGTTTCATCCAACCAAACCCCAGTGTAAACATGCAGCAAAAGAGTGGCTGAAGGAGTCAAACCCCACATTTTCCATCAGGAATCAGTCCCTGACATGCGCTTTGTCAGTTACACAACTCCAAAGGGACTTTTCCACAGGGAAGCCCCGCCGCTCGGCTCTGGCTGCGCTGCTGAAGCAACGTGGAGAGCTGCCATTAAGGTAAATAGAACGTGGGGCCACTTTGGAGTGGTGTTTCCTATCCCAGATAGGGGTAGGTGAGGAAAAGCAGGGCTGGAGGCGAGGTGATGCGGTGAATTCCCTCCCATCCCTTGGATCCGCACCTCTTCTCCTCCACAACATGCTGAAATGGTTAAAATGCTCTGGAAATGAAACTCTTCCCGTTCGCCCTCCTCCTCCCCAAAAATTCCAGCCTACCAGGGAGGATCTGCTCCCCCTCCAAGCTAGCTTAGCCCCTGGCTTTTTTGTGTCTGTGGAGAAAGCCACCAGTTCTTGGGAATAGCACTGAATTACATGCTGCCTTACGTCAGATTTACTCCTCCTGTCCCTTGCTCTAGCTGCTCTATTAATTTTCTAATGCCTTGAGCAATTACCGGAGCTGGGAAACAGTATTTTTGGGGGGCAGCACCCACAAATAACTGCAGTAAACCCTGATGTTTAAAAAGGGAGGAAGGAGCAGACATGGGGGCTGCGCTTACCTGGGCTTAAAGAGTGTTTTAGTGGGGATTTTCATGATAAACAGCATGCGTGCAGCCGTTGGGAGCATCTCCTGGGGGCTGAGGAGGGACTTGTGCTCTTTTCCCACCCATACACTGCTTTTGAGGTCCAAAGTGCTGCTCTCAAAGGGATACGGGGTGCTGAGGGGTGGCAACGGGTGCTTCCTGGGGGCAGGTTTGGGATAGGAGGGCTCCATATGGCTGGAAGGGATTAGCCTGGAGGATTATATGAGCTGAGAGGAGGGGAAAGTTGCTGCCATCTCCGCCTCCCCAAAACCCCTCCTCTGTGACCCCTGGCAGATGCAGAGGGGTGATTTCTGGGGACAGTCAGCAGAGCTTTGGTGCCCATGGAGCCATGTCCCGGTCTCCGTGCTGCCGGGTCAGGGTGATGGTGGGATCCTGTGCTGGCTGGTGATGAGGAAAGCTGGGATTTTCCTCCTGCTGCCGCCTCACACCCACGTGTTGCATCCTCCATGGGCTTGACGCGTGTCCAACCTGAGTTGTTTGCTCAAGCTTTAAGCTTGCCCGGAGAGAGCGTCAGCATGCTCGGTGCAGCGCCACGCTGCTCGGTCAAAGCTGCTCCCCAGGGATATGGCACTTGGCATCTTGCACATGTTGTGACCTTATCCGTGGTTGTCCAGGGCTCAGGAAGGGCTGGCACTGCTGCTGCGGGACGAGGGGGTGCAGGATGTTCTGCAGCTTCATATCTAGGCAGTAAAACACTATGGATGCAGGATGCAGACACAGGATTGCAGGATGCAGCTCCATCGCTCCACAGCACAACACGGCGTGGATGCTGGGCTGCAGGATGCTTTGCAGCTCCTTTCTTAGGCAGCATTTCCATGTAAATGCATGGAGGGCAGAATATTTTTACCAGTTTTAAAACATCACTCTGGAAACTGTAGGAATGATGCTAAGGCGCAATGGCTTTTCTCCATGCGCACCACTGAGGCATCACTGTGCTGCAAAACCCATCTTGCTTGGGAATGGGGTTTGCCAAAGGCTTTCCTCATGGCACACCGGTGTTGCTGCCCCATCAAAGGCTGGGTTAGCTCTTGGAGCACAACTGCAGCCTCATAAAGGACTTCCAAGCCCCATATTTGCTTCCTGGGAAGCAGAAACCTGGTGGGCTTATCATGGCAATGCTCCCAGGATGGTGGGTGCTGTAGGGTGGGTGGTATAGGATGTGTCCTATAGGATGGGTGCTGTTTGGGGGATGGGGAGGACAAAAACCATTATTGCTACTGAATACAGCAGTCCTTAAAATAGCAGTTCCATCCATCCAGGTTAATTTAGGGCTCCGATAGCATGGTCTGGGTCTGACCACAGCGGTGCCAGCTGCTCCTGAGCAAAGTCCACTGCCTTCCTCCCCATCTGCCTCACCAGGGTTTGTACGAGGTGCTGGACTTTGTCCCCACACAGCAAGTCACAGCCCTTGTTTAAGTCAGCTGCCACCTCCACCTCGATTTAAGGCATTTCCATCCCTCCATCGGCATATTTAATGGAAGATACTGTGTGGAGAAGATGCTACGAAGCACCTTCAAACATCACCACAGCCACTTTGTTAAAAACAGGGATTTGTTGTTGCGGTTGTTAACCTGCTGCTTTGTTAGAGAAGGGGATTTGATTATTTATTTGGCTTTTAAAGGCTCGGTGTGGGAAAACTTCACAGATCAGCAGGCAAATCCATCAGGGGCCGCTGCGAGCGGGAACGGATGCTCGGCTGGCTCTTCAAAACCCGTTTGAACGCCTGCAGAAGGTTACAGCAGTGCTTCAAACAGGCTTTGTGTTAGTACACGAAGATGGTGGCCATCAGCATCTTGTCAGGGACAGGCAGATGGCGTTCACCTGCTCCGGACCAACTTCTTTTGCCCTTTGCCTTTGGTGTCGGAGAATAATACTGGGGCAGCTGCTAGCAGTAAAATAGGCTTAAGCAAATGGGATATTTTGGCATTCAAGTGCATGACAAGAATGGGAGTATTTGCATTAATTCCCTCCTCTCTTTTCCCTGCGGCGGGAGAGGATGGAGAAAACTGGGATGTTTTCCCGCGGGGCAGAGACGAGTCCTAGTCTTCTCCAGCTAGACAGGGGGTGGGAAGTGCCGGGTGTCTGTGCTCCATCCCACAGCATCCCGCTGCCCAAACAATGGAAGTGGATGTTTTTCCTGGGAGGTCACAGTGTTTCCCGCTGTACTGCAAAGACAGGCACTGGGTGGAGGGGATCTCACCCCTTTCCCTGGATCTGAGCATCACTGGCTCTCATCACTCACGGTTTATTTTGTGCTCTTTTTGCTATCAAGCAGGAACCGATGAGATGAGGGAGCTGAAACACGGGGTGGCAAAAATAAATGGAACCCCATGTTTCCAGTCTGTGCCCATCTTCAATGTGGAAATCACTGCTGGGCACTGGATGCCTTTGGGGTGTTTTGTGGTGTGCTGGCTAGCGGATGGGACGGGCAGTATCCTCGTTAGTAAATCCTTTGGACACGTTGAAACTACGGCTTTCCAAACGCACATGGTGCAGCAGCACAGCGTTTGTCCAAAGCTGTGGATTATATACTTTAAACCCTCTGAATTTCATTTGTAAGCTAATCTTGTGGGTACATCAGGAGTAGATCCTGGGGGAACCACCAAGTGTGCAGGGCAGGAGAAAACACAGGGTGTTGGCATGAGGAGGTGCACTGCAGCGGTGGCCCTTGGTAGAGCAGAGCATCCTGCACTGGTAGATGAGGAGTAGATTAATAGTCCTAAGCAATTGCATTATCTAATGAAAATTTGATAGAATTATTTTATATAACTTTTTTGGCAGGTGGGCCCTGAAATGGGTGGTATTGATTGCTGGAAAAGAGCCTGACGGCCTGTCTGTTGCAGGACTTATTAGAGGAGACTTGATAGTAATTAATACCTGTGTATTTACAGCATTCTCCAGGCTGCTAATTGCACGAGATCCATTTGAGCTGCTAGGAAGTGCGGAGGGTTTGTACACTGGTCTTAAGGTGTAGGCTGCACATGGGTCTTGTGCTGGGGAATGTGCCAGCACTGGGAGAGCCAGGACCTTTGGCTTCACCATCACTCCAAGCTGGGGATGGGGGGACTCAGGGATGCCCATCACAAAGCATCCCTAAATACCAGCAATGGGGCACGTCTGTGTACCCAACCGTGTGTCATAAAGTGCTGGAGCTCCTCTGCAAAGCCCTTCCTAAGCGAGGGGAAGCCCTACCACCAAGCCTGGCTTGACTTCACAGAAGTTTCCCTTTGTAAACCCTCTCCATCCACACGCGTGTGCAAAACCGAACCTAATTGCATATAGTCTGGTTTACACATCCCATGCTTTGTGGGGGGGGGGGGGGGGGGGGGGGGGGGGGGGGGGGGGGGGGGGGGGGGGGGGGGGG
>JASSUY010037721.1:10979-24452 GCA_032466535.1 Forpus xanthops | reverse complement strand
TTGTCCAGGGGAACTGTGAATGCTCCCTCCCTGGCAATTTTCAAGGCCAGGTTGAATGGAGTCATGGGTGACATGGTTTAGTGTGAGGTGTCTCTGCCCATGGCAGGGGGGCTGGAATTAGATGATCTTAAGGTCATTTCCAACACTAACTATTCTATGACTATGATTCTTTAGCCTAAAATACTATCTTACACAGCAGTGAATAAAGGATGCTCAGGGAAACAACAAAATCCCCACGTTTAGACAGAAAGTTGAGGTACTTTTTGTTAACTTCAAACATTGGGAGGTTTCTGGGTTTCCTGATCTGGCTTTCAATACATGTAAGTATGTGTTGTACTTTAACCCCACCTGGCAACTAAGCCCTATGCAGCCTCTCACTCACTTCCCCAAACTAGGATGAGGGAGAGAACTGGGAAAATGAGACAACTTGTGTGTTGACATAAAGACAGTTGAATAGGCAAACAAGTAAAGTAAACCAAGGAATCCATTCACCACTTCCCTTGATCAGTTCAGGTGTTCAGGACAGTAGATGTCCATCGCACATAAGAGTGACTTGGGATGACAAACACCATCACTCTAAATGTCCCCCTTCTTCCTTCTTCCCCCAGCTTTTTTTGCTGAGCATGTCATATGGTGTGGAGTATCTCTTTGGTCATTTAGGATCAGCTGTCCTGGCTCTGTTCCTTCCCAAGTCCTTTTGCATCCAGCCTACTCACCAGAGTGAAATAGAAAAAGACTTGACTTGATACAGGCACAGCTCAGCAATAGCAAGCATTTCTCTGTAACCAAAAGTGTTTTCAGTATAAATCTAAAACATAGCCCCATACAAATTACTATGAAGAAAATTTACTCTACCCCAGCTTAAACCAGCATAATATGTATTCTATTTACTCACTGTTGTTTCCCTGAAAATATCCTCAGGTACATGTTCAATCATTTCTGAGTACTGACATATTTCTAAAGATTACAGTGACTAAAAGTTATTTTTTTCTGCAAATCAGTTTTTGAATATGTGAATAGTTTGTTCCTTCATGTACATTACTTTGCATTTATTGTCATTTACTTTCACCTCTCATTTTAATCAGTCACTCTAGCTAGACTTCTGCAACTATCCAGTGCCAGGTTCAGATTTCATTAGCCCAAATAATTTTGTAGTATGTAATACCCTGGCCAATTCCATTTTCATTCCTTTTAATTTCACTAAGAAATATGACAAACAACAGTGTTTACATGTCAAAAACAGTTACTTTCTACATCTTAAAAATAATCATGTACTCCTATCCTCTTTTTCCTAAGTATTATACATTTATTAAACCACAGCAGCCAAATAGCTCAGTTTACTTTGGTGAGAAACAGCACGCAAAGGAAATTAACTAAGGTAGCTTAGTAGACTAGTTACTAGACATTATTTAATTAAATAATATACTAGAATAAATGGACATTCAGTCACACTGGAAGATTTTTGTTAACCTGAAAGCTTTTCCAATTTTTCCAGCTATAAAAATTAGACAAATGAAAGATGCCACTTTTCCATCCAAACCTTATCTTCTTAAGCTATTGTCGTGGTTTAAATCCAGTCAGCCACACAGTTTGCGCACTCACTCCCCCATCTTTCTTCCTCCAGCTCCCGGAGGGATGAGGAGGAGAAACAAAAGAATACAACTCCCACAGGTTGAGATAAGAATAATTTAGTAACTAAAGTATAGCACAAACCACTGCTGCTACCACCAATAATAATAATGACAAGCTAAATACAAGGAAAAAATACAATTGCTCACCACCGATATGCAGCCCAACCAAGCAGTCCACCCCTACCCTTCCTAGTCTCTGCTCTCCATTTTTACATCCTGAGCATGACGTGCTGTGGTATGGAATACCTCTTTGGTAAGTTTGGGTTAGATGTCTTGTTTCTGCTTCCTCTCGGCTTCCCCTCCTCCCTAGCACAGCATGAGACTCAAAAAGTCCTTGGTCAAACCAAAACATTACCAAGCAGTAACTAAAAACATCGGTATTATCAGCGCTGTTCCCCGGCCCAAAACCAAAAACACAGCACTGCACCAGCTACCAAGAAGGAGAAAAATGACTGCTACTGCTGAACCCAGGACAGCTATTATGGCTGCATCTTCTACTATGACATTAATCATCCATAACAAAAATAAAATTTGTTTCCTAATCTTTTAATTTTGCAGCAAGGTTTTCTTAGAATCTGTAGGAGCATTGTACAAAATCTATACAATCTAATTATTTGGTAGAAATAAGCAACAAAAAAGAATCCAGAAATTATATTACGTGGTTTGGAATCGATACGAATTGTTATAGTTTGCTTTTCTCTTGCTAACTTATTATTAATTTAAATTATAAAGAAATCCAAGAAAATGCCTGCCAAAAATATCAGAAATATAATAAAAACAAACAGATGTTCTAAAGGGAATGATTGTCAGATTACTAGGAGAATAATTTAGATTCCTGATGAATATTATATTCCTTAGTTTGCAGGCATTTCTACAAACATCTGATAACCCTGTTTTAAAGCTCTATAAATGCAGGCTGTGACGGGAGAAGTTCATTGCTAGATCTGTGCTGGGCATTCTTCCACAGCAGGATGTGATGCTTCAGCTCTGCCACCATGACGCGTTACAGATGCACGCAACATTCCTTCAAGCCAAAATCTGGTTTATGAACCTGTTTTTCTCAAGGCATTTGCATCTGCTGATTTATATATATTGTTTAAAATTACGTAAGCCTTAAGATGTTAAAAAACCACATCCCCCTTGTCCTTCCTGCTGTAATGGTGTAACAGGAGAGCCCTGCCCACGAAACATAAGACAGGGCACACCATGCTGAAGTGTTAGAAGGCTGGAATAAATGTCAGCAGTTTCTATACTCCTTCCACGGAGTTCTGTTTATTCAAGGGCTCGTTTTTTTGTTAATTTTCCATTTGTTATGACTTAATTTGACATGTTATGCTATGATTTTAGAAGTCTTCTGGCTAAAAAAAGCTGAACAAAACAGACCCTAGGTGTCTGGATGTTAACATTATTTCGCATGATTGATAAACCAAATGAAAATGGTTGCTTTCTATAAAAAGATTCTTTAATTTTGTTATTCTAAACAAAACTTAAGCATTATAAATAGTCACTAATTAATAATTCAAAATTTGATTGTAGTTATGCATTGATTTTCCAAGCCTCATGAAATGCTCTGTCCCTTCCTCAGTCCTGACACCCCTGCCAGCCACACAGCACTAGGGACAGGACTATCAAGATAGCTTAGGTTCTTCATGGGCATCAAATTAGCAGTCCATGTATTCACTTAGCAGCTACAGTATGCCTCTGAAGACCATGTTTTTCACAGAGGCTTAGAACTCAACAAGCTGAGCTCCTGAAAGCATTAAATTTGATGCTCAAGTAAGATCTGTGATTTTTAGAACTCCTGGCTGAGCAAATCATAAATCCTCAATAGCTCATTAACTCCTTTGTTCCTTCACTCTTCAAATGCTGTTATTATCTGTTCTTTCCACTTCTGCTGCTATTCCTCCTTAGGGAAAAAAAAAAAAAAAAAAGATATTGTCTTATTTGAATGAAAGAAAGGACGTAAGAAAGAAAAGAGGAAAGAATGAATCAAGTGAGTTCTCCACAACTGCCATAACCTGTAAATACCTTTTTTTCCTTTGCTCACTAGAAATATAAGAAAAAAAAAAAGGTACAGGAATAAACAAGCAACTTTCTGCATGTCTTTTCTGCTTCATTTTCAAATAATGTCTCTAAAGGTCTTGCTCTGACTTCACAGGTTAGAATACAAGTAAATGCAGAGCAAGTTAAAGGAGAAATCATAGAATCATAGAATATTTAGGGTTGGAAAGGACCTTAAGATCATCTAGTTCCAACCTCCCTGCCACGGGCAGGGACACATCACGCTAAATCATGCCACCCAAGGATCTGTCCAACCTGGCCGTATTTTTAAAATATGGGCAAAAAGACAGCACTGAAAGCCCAAGTATGCATTTTGAATTGTATGACTATTCGGAATGCATTTTATAAAGCCATTAATAATTGGCCCTTTTTCTTAAAGATCCAGTACTAAAATATATCAAAAGCACGCATTAGATAATTGTAGCATAAAATATGCTCACTTACATCTCTCTTGAAGTGGCAGAACTCAAACTGCTTTTTCCATGAAGCATATGGTATGGTTCTCATCAGTGACACCCCACATGAGCATCACAAAGCAGTTGTCAAGGAATAATCAATTGAAATTACACATATACTTTGAACACTGGAATAGTGTCTGGCACACATTTACTTTCTATCTTGCTTCACTCAGAAAACCTAAGAAGTGAATGATTAGATTTGTGTATGTCTACTATGGTTTAAAGGAAAGAAACTTTCCAGGTAGTATTTATCACTTGCCTTAATACCCACTGCTTCATATAACCTACAGTTCAACAAAATAAACTTTTAATAGTAATTTTAAAGTAATGCATGTTCCAATAACTTAAAGTATGTACTGATGTAATTGCAGAACTGGTATTCGTTGCACTATTCAATATTCAAGCAGCCTTTCACTAGTTGCAGACTTACTCTCCCACTTACACTGAACTTCAAGCTTCCTTTTCTCAAAGCAAATGTTTTGAAAGTGAAACCCACTTGACTAAATTAAGAAGACATATTTAGCAAAATATCTTTATTATTAATCAGTTTGCAGTTTTACCCACTTGTGCCTACTTTGCGTAATAAAAATTTATTAAGCTTTTCCTTTCTTATATTATGAATGATGTTAATCTGCTTTGAATTACTCCAAGAAAATTGCATATAGCATTTGTCTCCAAATTGAATTAGTTGCAAAAGTCTAGATCTGGATGTTCTTGTTTTGGGTTGGTTGTTTTTTTTTTCCCCTTCACACTGAAACATTCTGAATCACTGTGTTAAATTTTTATGGATATCAGCTCATGTATTTAATTAAACTGCTAAGACTTTTCAAATCACATCTCAGAAATCACTTGCTTATTTAAGTAATTTTGTAAGTCATAATAAAATATAACAATAAACATATTGTTGTGATGTCAATGAGTCTTACTAGATACATATCCATAAAGTAATATATGCCATAACAGCAAATGCAGTAAGTGCATATTGTTTTTATTTAGTGAATAGCTGAAACATATACACAGTAACAATTACTAACTCAGCTCCTTTTTTTTTTTTAATTCGTAATTTATCAGGAAATGGATTTCAGCTTTTACAAACAGATTCATTATAGCAAAAAAGTCAGGAAAGGCTGAAGTGAGCAAACATATTCCCATTGACTCTTATGTATTTTCACTAAAATCCTGACTATTTTAGTTAAGGATATTTAATTTTGGGTTGGTCTAAAAGATTTTTTTAAATTAAAATTAGATGATCTATAGAAATATTTGAAATACAGCCCGAAGCCAAGACATTTCTTTACATGCAATTTTTAATGTTTTTTCCTGTAAAACATTTCAGAACCTTAACAACCAAAACACTTTCAGCTCCCAGAAGTGATACAAAAAATTCTAATGGTAAAGTTTAAAATTTTCCCAGATTTTCTTCCTAATCAATTATCTGTGGAATTAAACTGTTTCCTAACCACTTCATCATCTGCTTTTGATTCTCTCTACATTACTGAGGAGCCCCTAAAAGTACATGAGTCTTTGCTCTGCTCTGTGGCAGTGGCAAACCAGTGGGCTCAGGCTGTAGTGTAATGCTCACTTACATCAACAAGAGTTCTTATTAGCTACTAAGGGCAAAGGATCAAGCCCTAACTTAATCTCATATTGCAAATATTTCTGAAAAAAGTTCACAGAAATGCACTTGTAGTATTAACAAATCACATGAAATTGTGATTTATTCCTAAAATATTTTCTGTGGCATATATAGCAAATGAGTGAGAAGGTTTGATAGTAATCCGTTAAATTCACATTTTTCTTGGGGCAATAAATATCCCTCACTATGTACTCCTAATATTTAACTGTATGCTGTATTTTAGAATTCACAGCAGTAAGGTATCTATGTTAATAAATACGATCTATAAAAACATAACATTCCAAATAAGGGAATAATTCTTTTCCTTTAAAGTTTGACAGGAAGAATATTCGCAACTATTTCTTACGCCGATGTTTTGCAATCTTTAGGAACACATCAGTTCATAATTTATATACTCCTATACATAATGTCAGTCAGGTTGCTCACTGTCTATATCATGAGATTTCAGTTTGATAAACACAGGCCCTCCTCACTCAAAAAAAAAAAAAAAAAAACAAAAAAAAAAAAAAAAAAAAAAAAAAAAAAAAAAAAAACAAAAAAACCAACAACAAAGGACGATAAACATGATTCTTTTATTTTACAAAAATTTATGAAAATTTATGTGTAGCAGAAAACCAGGACCATGACAAGGATTTAGAGGCACTGCTTGGGAAAGAGAGTTGTGCAGGAGGAAAAAAGGAGATCTGTAAGCACAACCAAACCACTCCAGTCTTAAATCTCCTCTCACAATGCCTGAACCTTCCCATCTGCCCAGCAAATACTGGTGATGCCCTGGGCAGATCATGGGCTCCAATTGTTATCAGTAGCTGGGTTGTAGAGGAGGCAATAGTCTACTCATGCTGCGAGTTATAGCTGTGCTGCAAAAAGCAGAGTGTTTGGAGTCAAATCTGGAAGTCCAGAAACAACAGAAAAACTGAGGCTCCACAAAACAAAACTCATTCTCATTGGGGAAATTTCAATGCGTGAAATTACACATAAATCATAGAATCATAGAATCATAGAATAGCTAGGTTTGGAAAGGACCTTAACATCATCTAGTTCCAACACCATTGCCAGGGGCAGGGACACCTCCCACTAAACCGTGTCATCCAGGGCTATGTCCAACCCATCCTTGAACACCGCCAGAGATGGAGCATTCACAATTCCCCTGGTGTCGTGGTTTGAGGCCCTCAAACAGTTCTGCTCACTCACACCCCCCTCTTTCTTCCTCAGTCCCAGGGAGATGGGAAGGAGAATCAAAAGAATGCAAATCCCACAGGTTGAGATAAGAATAGTTTAGTAACTAAGGTATAACATAAATCACTACTGCTGCCACCAATACTAACACAAGAGAAAATACAAGGAAAGAGAATACAACAGATCTTCACTTGATACTTAGCCACACCATGCAATGCCCCCCCATCACCCAATACCAAGTTCGACTACACAGTGCACCTCATCACCTCATACCAAATCCCAGCCATGCCACGCACACCCACCTGCATCACCATCTTTTCGAGTCTCTCCCCTCTCCATTTCTGCATCCTGGACATGACGTGCTGTGGTATGGAATACCTCTTTGGTCAGTTTGGGTCAGTTGCCCTGTCTCTGCTTCTGCCCAGCTTCTTCATTGCTCCCCTCCCCATGGCAGAGTATGAAACTCAGAAAGCGCTCTGCCAGTCTAAACATTCTAAGCCATAACTATAAACACTGGTGTTATCAGCACTGTTCCCAAGCTGAAAATCCAAAACACAGTGCTCCACTAGCTACTACTTAAAGGAGAAAAACAACTGCTGCTCCTGAACCCATGACATGTAGTGACATTGCAGTTATCTTGTGTTTCACATCTGTGGGTATCTGGCGATGTCTGTCTTGTCATTTTATTCCCCAAAATTGAATATCCTGTGCAGGTCCCTTTACCTTAGTCCATTTTATGTCAAAGCCCGCTTTCATCAGGATTTGGATTATTTTCCTCCCTTTCTCAAAGACTTTTTCCGCTGTATCGCTCCCCACAATACTGTCATCAGTGTATTGCAGGTGATCTGGAGCTTGCCCCTGTTCCAGCACAGTATGGATCAGTATCATGGTTTAAGCCCCTCAAACAGCCTGCTCCCTCCCTCCCTCCTCTTTCTTCCCCCAGTCCCAGGGGGATGGGGAGGAGAATCGAAAGAATGTAACTCCCACAGGGTGAGATAAGAACAGTTTAGTAACTAAGGTATAACATAAACCACTACTGCTACCACCAATAATAATGACAAGAAAAATACAAGGGTAAAGAATACAATCACTCACCACGGATACCCAGCCCTACCATGGAGTTCACCCCCACCATTCCCAGTCTGAAACCAGGACACTAGTGTACTATGTGTTTGGCTAAATGATTATCTAAAAAAGACCTTGGTGCACGACTTTTAGTGGGCCCAGCAGAATCCAGTTATACAGCAAAACGTCATGCCCTTCTCTAACAGTGGATATTGATTACTTGATTAGACAAAGCCTCTGAAATGAAATGTCCTGTGGTTTCAAGAAGTGAGCCTACATGACATCTGGGCAATAAATGCTGTCTAATAATTTGTATCTTTCAGAAGCACATACCTGGAAGAGCAGGGACCATAAAACCCTGACAGAGACAGGGAACTTGCTTGCCTTGCTCTGTGCTTGGATACACATTATATAAACTAATAAAATTAAAAAAAAAAAAAAAATAGAAAAAATTTGGAATTGTTGAGTTATTGTCTTTAGAGACACACTCACAGTAGGATTATTTTTCCATCAGGCTGGTAAAGAACAAAGCATATGCAGCTATCCTCACCTAAGGGAGTCTTTGAAGTTTGTTTTGCATTAGGTTGAGCATCATAACTACAGGTCATTTCTTCAGTTGATCAGGTGCAAAGGAAAAACACCTTGTCTCTTTCCCTTGACAGACTCAATCAAACCAGAGTTAGTCTATGATAATGCCTCAAACAGCATCATAAAACCAATTGCAGACAAGCAGAAAAAGAATAATAAGTTTCCTTGACCAAAGTTAATACCTGAGGATTTCTAAGTCCAGCTCAAGTTCCAGCCAAACCTAACAAAATAGTCTGCTAACAGAAACTGAATTTGAACATTTAGGAAATTCAGGAGTGTGCTAAAAAATTTTTTTTAGTAGTTTTATTATTAGCTGCAAATTGATTTTCTATGTGAGAATTCAGGGACATATTATACTGTGAAAATTTTATGAGCCTTTTTAACTCAGATTTCAACTATTTAACAAGGCAAATAGAAATGCTTCATTTTTATACTGAAAATTAAAGTATTAAAAAAAGTTTTTTGTATTTTGCATTTTATTGTTTATTTCTTTTGGTATATTTGGCATTCTCTATGAAAAAATAGTTTTCATTCTTTCTTAAATTTTTTTTAAGAAATTTATTCTGGCACAAATAATTTTAGGACACAAAGAGAACATTTTTCTTGCTGGAAATAGATACAGGGAAAGGACAAAAAACAATTGAGAATAACTGCAGTGTAACTGAGAAACTGAAGTTTGGGATTTCCCTCTTGACTGAACTACACTCCTTCTCCCTGCAACCTTATTTTCCTTCTCACCCATTCATGATGTTCATGACATTCTTTATAGTTTCAGAAATAAAATAAATATAACTATTGCTACTCTATTTAGGTTTTGTCTAATTTCTTTGAATAAGGGTCAAAGTAGCTGTTTAAAATATTGAGAAAAATATCAGTCTTTAATGTGTAAAAATTATCCTGACTGTATGAATTTAAAAATAAAAAAAAATCACTTGCTTTTTTTTCTTCCTTTTCAACCTTTTAGCATGTCTTTCAATTTTATATCACATAGAACTTGTACCTGCTACTGATGTGTTGCACCTATACTGCTGAGTATTTAAATACAATTTTGAGGGTGTGAAATTGCCCTTGAACTTCTAATTAATCACACATATTTATGCCTGAAAAGTATATTTCAGAAAAATTGCAAGACTACTACAAAATGGATAAGATTTCTTCTAAAAGTTCCATGCAAGAAAGAAGGTGCTGAGATACAAGAGCAACATTTAATGATATTTTTAAAATATAATCACTTCTGAAGCTGGGAGATCTAGCTTATTTCTATTATCTTAATGGATGTTGAGTTTTTAACATTCTGGTTATGTGTATATGTTATTTTTACCATAGCCATTAGGCCTTACAGGCACTTTAAGATGGAACTGAACTGATAGGGTTGGAACTGAACTCATAGGGCTGGAACTGAACTGATAGGGTTGGAACTGAACTTTGAATCCCAGGATGAAGGACTTGCGTTTATAATAGTGAGAACTGACAACACTGAAGAAGACATTACAGTGGCTATTTTTCCTCTTTTTCTATATGTTTCAAGACTAATATTTGCAGAGTTCCACCATGATTCTATACCATTTCTGTCTTTGTCCAAATCCATGCTGGCTCTCTTCATTAGAAGTTTTACAAGCTCTTTCTCTTACTATGATATTACCTCTAAACCAGTCAGCTTCTTCATCTTTATAACACTTGTCTTTAGTCCTTGAACTTATTTCCTAAATTTTGAGCATTTAAATTTTATTGCCACCTGGAGCTCCTGGCTGCTACTTTTATTTGATCACACAGAAGTCCAGAAAGTAGAAAGTCAGTATGAGAGTTTTACACTTTGCTGCAGTTAAAATTTAAATTGCTCTCAAGAGACAATGAGTTATAACATTTTACTACAGAACAGTACTTATCTTCTTTTCCTATAATATGATTAAAATTCTTCTTCCTATCAAGAATGAGTTAGATTAAAAAAAAAATTAAATTAAAAAAGACTCTGGCAGCAAGAGTTTAAGTCGTGCAAAAGCTAGCTTTTTAACTTTCAGCCACCTGTTCTAGACAGATTCCAGAAGTGTGTGTTAGCTGCCTGGATGTGGGGAAATTGATATAGCATTTAGTGAATGAAAGGGATATTTTGGTTATGACAAGGGTGCCATCTGGGGACCAGCTGCCAGAAAGGTGATCACCATGGTTTGACTGTAATTCTGTAGTGTTTTAGAGAAAATACCATTGTTCAGTTATTTCCAGTTCCAGTCAAAAGTTTACTTGCACCTATGATTCGATCTCTTGTAGTTCACTGGCGATCTCCTGAGAGGTTCAGGTTTAGGGATTCAGGTAAGGAAAGGCAAGGGCATGGAATATCTTATCACCACAGTGGTTTGGTGGTAGAATTGCATGCACTTAGTTCTTGTGTAAAAATTATATGCATCACAGCCAACTTTTTTTACTTTAACAGTTCTACCCCAAACACAAACATTTTTATTAGCTTCCCCATTCTACTATTTCTAGCAGGTAGTGTATATTCTCGTGCTAGCTTTCTTTTGTTAGTCTCACACACGCACTCTCCTATGTAGTTATTCTTTTTGTCTAAAGATGTTTGTACTATGAGAGCAACATGAACTGACAACCATCAATATTCACTTTTTTTGAGCTGGGGTAAAGTCAAGTGAAATACAAATGCAGTAAGCATAACCAAAAAAAAAACCTGTACAATGAAAAACAAATAAATGTGTTCATAAATGTCCTGGGTTCAGCAGCAGCAGTCATTTTTCTCCTTCGTAGTAGCTATTGTAATGCTCTGTTTTTGACTTTTGGCCTGGGAACAGCGCTAGTAACACCAGTGTTTTCAGTTACTGCTTGGTAATGTTTAGGCTGGCCAAAGACTTTCTGAGCCTCATGCTCTGTCAGCAAGGAGGGCAAGCTGGGAAGAAGCAGAGACAGGACACCTGACTCAAACTGACAAAAGAGGTATTACATATCACAGCACATCATGCTCAGGATGTAAAAACGGATGGCAGAGACCCGGAAGGGTAGGGGGGTGCCTGCTTGGTTGGTTTGGGTACAAGTGGTGAGTGACTACATTCTTTTCCCTTGTATTTGCGTTGTCATTATTATTATTGGTGGTAGCAGCAGTGGTTTGTGTTATACCTTAGTTACTAAACTGTTCTTATCTCAACCTGTGCAAGTTGCATTCATTTTGATTCTCCTCCCCATCCCCCCGGAAGCGGAGTGAAGAAAGAGGGGGGAGTGAGTGAGAGAACTGTTTGAGGGCCTTAAACCACAACAATAAACCAGACAAAGAAGCCAAAAACAAAAACAACATTGCAATTAATTTGGAGAGGAAATGTTCTCTATATTTAGGGATAACTGAAGAATAAGAATTTCATCTGTTGAGGAAAAAAAAAAAAAAAAAAACAAAAACCAAAAACCCCAGATATCTTCAGTCAATTGTTCACATTAAGAAGAATTTGCAGAGTGGGTTGAGAGATGCAGTGTTTTAAAATACATTGTCTCTATTGGCTAGACATCCAGACTTGGCAACAGCTCCCTAGTAATGGAATGTCCAGATTTAATTCTTTTGTCTAGTCTTTACAATTTGGTGCCACAAGCTGACCGTACAGGTGAAAGAGAAAAAAGGACACTCAATTGTACATGACTGATAAATTTTGGCTCCCTTCTTTTTAGGCAAAAGTTCACCTTCAAAGAGAAACATTTGAACACTTGTTAGAATTTCCACTTAAAAAAAATCAGATTATTATTAATTCATTTAAAAATTATAAAGTAAATTGAAAAAACCTACCTAATTATTCATAAATGAGAATATAAACCCTGACACAATGACTAAAGTAGTCATATACCATATTAGAAATAAATAGAACATGTTAGAGATTGGACATGCCCATCTCAAAATGAAAGTGACATTTTTCACATTAAAGTATGACTTGTAATCACTTTCATAATTTCCAAGTAACAGTTTTAAAATAAACTATCAGTTTTGAAGGACTACTGCAGCAAAAATTACATATTCTATAAAACTTTTATCATGACTGCAAGACAGAAGAAAGTGCACTAAAATAGCAAGAATTGAGGGCACTGTGGAAGAGAAGCAAGCAGCAGTTGAAGCAGCAATGGGAAGTTTACTGTCAAAGAAAGCAGCAGAAAAAAGCGTCTCCAGGGAAAAGACTAAAATTCCTCCCTAGGTATACTATCTGGAAGAATTTGGTTTGAATTTGATTTTGATAGTTTAAATGATTAATCAATCCTACCCTTCTTGCCCGTCTTTCTTTTAACATATGCTCACATACTTTGATTTCCTGGGTTTTTTTTCAGCTAGATTTTCTCCCCTTTTTCTGTTTTTTATTCTTCTCAGGTGTATATCACAGTATTTAGAAAACCTGATCCTAGCACACAGGTACATACAAAGGTATAGCAACTTTTTTCATGCATACATGCCCAGATGGATCTTGATAACCTTACAACTGAGATATTTCTCATTATTAAATTAATTAGTTAACTAATTCAGGAACTAAGACAAATTTGAATGCCAGCATATACATTTCGCAAGTAGCAAACAACACAGATATTATATATGCAGCAAACGACTCTGTAATGGAAAAACACTGTTTTTTTTGTTTTTGGCTTGGGAACAGTGTTGATAACATCAGTGCTTATAGTTATGGCTTAGAATGTTTAGGCTGGTCGAGGTCTTTCTGAGTTTCATGCTCTGCTAGGGGGGAGAGGAAGACAGGAGGTGGCTGGGAGGAAACCAAGAGGAAGGAGAGACATTGCACCTGACACAAACTGATCAAAGAGTTATTCCATACCACAGCACGTCATGTCCAGGATGTAGAAAGGGATAGCGGAGACCCAGAAGGGGGGGGGGCGG
>JASSUY010037719.1:9690-39916 GCA_032466535.1 Forpus xanthops | reverse complement strand
GCACTTGTTCCAACAGTTCCATGTCCTTTTTATGCTGAGGACACCAGAACTGCACACAATACTCCAAGTGAGGTCTCCTGAGAGCAGAGTAGAGGGGCAGGATCACCTCCCTCGATCTGCTGGTCACGCTCCCTTGGATGCAGCCCAGGATACAGTTGGCTTTCTGTGCTGTGAGCCCACACTGCTGGTTCATGTCCATTTCCTCATCAACCATTTTCATTCGAGGCAGGAGCTGACACACAGTTCGGAGGTGCCATATAGACAGGTTAGGCAAATCTGAGTTGGACCAGACCTTTAAAGATCCCTTCCACCCCCAGCTATTCTTTGATGCTATGAAATGTCTGTGGGAGCAAAACACACAGCACAGCAAACATTCTGCTCATGACATAGTGCCCCAGGCAGCAGAAGCTGAGAGCTGATAGTGGATGGCATCCGGATTTTCAGAACAAACCTCCAAACATTCCTTGTTATTTACAACTGACAAAGCATCACTAAGACATGCTGCTTTTGATTTCTACCTGTCAGGCTATGTTCCAGCCCCTGTGATGCATCCACCCGGAAAACTCAGAAAGACAGTTTTATGACGGGAGAAATAAGACAGCAACTGAATCTTTGCAAATGAGAAAGCACATGGGCTAGTTTCTGTTGTTTCCTCCGAACAACTTTTCCCATAAGCCATCTGACAGCAATGACTTGAGTAACCTAACTCCTCATTTTCTTCTCTAAAACATGGTTTGTGGTGATTGAAATGCATGTCCAGATTCAAATGTTCAATCATTCAGCATTAAAAGACAGTCATGAACTTGAAGAGAAAAAACACAGAGCTGGCCTTGGCATGGTACCACTCACAGCCTTTGCTTCCCCACTATCTCTCACCCCACAATCCTCTAACACCCAAGGGAAGCCCACAGACAGCAAACAAAACTGCAGGCAGTTGGAGCAGATAAAGGCAAACACTAAGATTTCTGGTGGGAGGACTCTACCCCACACCACACATACCCAGAATAGCACAGGAAGAGATGCCCTCCTTTCCTCAGACAAACCAGAGTATCAGGAGGAAAAAGATGTCAGTCTTTCTTATATTTGTCAGCAGAAAAGTATCTGCTGTGTGAAACCACCCTGATTTGTCCTTTATCCCTAGCCTCACCCTAAATGTATCTTTTTAGACACACTCACTGGGGCAGACAGCATCTCCCGTACAGTGCTCGGTACAACAAGGCTCCATTCTTGGTGGGCTCTTAAGAACAACCATAAACACAACCAGTAATAATAATCCCTATTTAAGTTACTGAAGGCATTTTTAGGCTAATGCCCAGCTTTAAAAGCATAATTCATTCATAACAATGAATAGAGCCAGCAGAGCATCAGTAATAATCCTCTCACATTACAGAAAGCATACTGAGATGTTAGAATAGCACGGTGACAATAACTCCAGCTCATTACCAACCGTGAGCTGCAATCGGTGGGAGAGATCTTTTTCAACATCAAAAAGCACACAGTTCAGTGCAGGCAGGGGTAAAAGATGGAGATGGATGCCATACACTACTGAATTGAAAACTAGGGCATTGACTATAAGCAAAGAAAGCCAACCTTTGGAAATAGTTGGTTGGGAAAAGAAATAAAAAGAATGAGAAAAAATCACCTGCTAGTTTCCTACCATGGCTAAGAGGAACTGCAAACTCCATGAGTCAGCGTATCATCAAGAAATCTGACTGTAAAAGCAGGAGCTCTGCAAAGAACTGTGAATGCTTCAGTAATAATCCTCCTTCACACTCCCTCATCAGTATTTTCCCTTTCATTAGCTGGCATAGTGTTTCCCATTACCTTATTGCTTCTATACTTCAGTTTCCTCCAGGAATCTCCACTGACTGCATATCAAGCAGCTCCTCAGTTTCATGGTTTTACCTTCATTTCTGTGAGTCAACTGCATTAGTAAATACTGGGTGTACAGGAAAAGGAAGCTCTGTGTTTAATGAGATTCATTACCAATGGGCATGCCATGACCATAAGGTACAGCAGCTCCTGCCTCCCCTCCTAAGGCACTTTCCCAGGCACTGCGCAACACCTCAGCTCAAAATGACTTTGTGCTCCAAGTGCAACCAAATGATTAATATCAGAAATACAAAACATTAACTAAACCACTGCAGCTGGAATAGACTGTTGTTTTCTCCCAGTCACATGTGCTTTCTACCTGCTTCCTTTCAAAGTTCTATTTCCTGTTTTTCATTATAAACTCTTCACCCAGCCAAACTCCCCAGAAATCTATAGACTAATTGGCTAAATTCAGCCTCTGATAAGGGGGTTTCAGTAACGGCAGGGCACAGTGAGATAAACTACACCTGATGATGAGGTCCAAGGAGTGGGACATGTACAGAGAGAGCACTAGGTAAGCATGGGAACAACCTGTGCTTGGAGGTAGCCCATGGCTATGCAAAAGGAATAGAACAGGACAAAACAAGTCACCCTCCTTGTTTGCAATGCTTAGAAATGCACAGTGCATTATTCCACCACATACATTAGGCGTTCCTAATTTTTTTATAATGATCTTCATCTCTATTAATTTCTCTTACTTTTCCTGAGACTTCACCTAACTCACCCCAGGACCCAAAAAGAGGACAGGAGTAGGAGGCCATTAGAAACTGCAGAGCTCTGAGGATGCTGTGAAGGAAGGGACCAGGGAGGATAATGGGATGCAGGTCTGATCACCAGACTGCAAATGAAGTGGTAACTCCAGCAGCCCTCAGACTTGAAGCTGAAAATGCCCTGCAGCACTGAGAAATGCTACAGACACGATGGAGAAAAGGCAGGAGGAATATGGAGCTATAGCAGCATGTTCTGCTTCTTTTCCAGGGTAGGAGGGAGCTAATGCCCTATCTTGACAAACCCTCGTCCTACAAGTGAGGCAAATCCCAGCAATCGACAATACCAGATTTATGACAGTGCTGGGAAAAACACATTTATGCCAGGAAGAACATATAAAAAAATCCAGCAAAAATGCTGCTCTGCATAAAGGGCATTGTGCTTATTCATGGCAGGTTATAGAATAATTGCAAAACTTGCTAATTGATTTGCATCATTTATGTAGGTCAACATCAGTCATTTTCATATTGGCATCAAATTATTGAATCTGTGACTTCAGTTCATGGCACCTTCTTGGATATGAGACATAAATGAGTACTGTCCTACCTGCAAAAGCAGCAATAGACAACACAGTCAGTGCTGTTCCAGAATCAGGCACCCTCTAAGAATAATGAATAGCTCTTGAAAAATGTCATGTAAGCAAGTAACTGATTAAACTTCATGACAGAAAGGAACATGGGCTGCTTTGGCTAATCACTGTTCACTCTCTCTGTCCAAATTCCAGTCCTTCTTCAGCCAGTGAAGATACATCTGAACGTATACCTGAAATTGAAGTGATCTACTGCATACCAGTAATTGCTTCCCCTCACTTTCAGCAAGAAGCTATAGATTAACTTGTTAATTCAAAATGTAGCACATTGAACAGTCCTCTCTCTGCAAGGATGGCTTCAGAAAGCTCAGGAATAAACCAGGACAGCATTTGTTATTAAATCATGAAGATTTCCTAAAGTAAACAAGAATCTGTTCAGGTGGCCCACAACTTTCTGGTTTAACTTCCTAAAGGCTGCGGGCTGAATTTGATGAGGACAATTCAACAATACATACATTCTCAGCTGGGTTTTGCCCTCAAAGAACAAAGCGATATGCATCAGGAGGGGGAAATTTATAAAACCATGTAGATTCAGAGACATTCAGTAAAAAGCAAATTCAAAAAGATAACAGGCTTAGATGCTATCAAAACTTAATCCTGGGGTTTATGTGTCTGCATTTCTCTCTCAATACATTACAAATACCTATTATGACTTTATCTCTTCTAGACCTAAGAAATGGAATGGGAAGCAGGCTATTTAGATCCCTGCACCTGGAGGTTCCTGCAGAGGTGTCTCATAGAATAAAGAGCATCCCAAGGCTGAAAGGTATTTGCTAGGTGTAGAAGAAACAATTACAGAACAGGGTGCCCAGAGAAGCTGTGGCTGCCTCATCCCTGGCAGTGTTCCAGGCCAGGTTGGATGGGGCTTGGAGCACCCCGCTCTAGTGGAAAGTGTCCCTGCCCACGGCAGGGAGTTGGAACTGGATGAGCTTTAAGGACCCTTCCAGCACAAACCACTCTGTGATTCCATGATTCTGTGATTTCCATTGGCAACAACTTGAGTCCATACTACTGTCTGTAACTCGATTGTGCCACCACAGAGAAATAAGCTGCTGCAGTAGACCAGACACCAGAATTCCACTAACTGTTGAAGGTTGTTGTCAGGTAGGACTAAAGTGAAGAGGTTTTCCTCACACCTCGCTGCAATTAATCATTCCCATTCATCAACTCTTTAGGGAGACATCCAGACACCTTTAAAGTTATGCTTCTAGTTTGGTTTAAAGAGCAGAATATCAGAGAGAACTTTCTGCTAATCAACCCAACTGATCTGATGTCTTAAGGCATGTTAGGAGTATTAAAGTTAACAAGCTGCCCAAACTTCAAACTGGCTGCCACTGCTCCCCTCTCTGCTGCTCAGGGGATGTGTCCCTCAGCCTGCATGCCTGTGCTGGGAATTCTCTAGGCAGAAATTTAGTTCATTTCTGTCCTTTATATTGGAAGAAGCACACAGGATGAAACAGCCTGGGCTGTTAAAGTAGGGCTCTCACTGGGTCACTGGCTGGCTGCTGTTTGTGAAAGAAACAGGGTTATCTGCCTGCTGGTACTGCTGTAAAATTAATCCAGATCTAATGTAGTCAGGCTTTGGTTGTTCAATCAAGAGCCTATTTGCATTTAAAGAATACTCACTGTTTGCTCTACAAATTTATCCTCCCTCAGAGCATGTAATGCTTTTCAGGCCTAAACCAGAATGCATGAGGATGGTATGCAAAGGCTTCTCATAACTGTTTCCAATGGACAAACCTATCTTCTTTTTCTCCTTCCACCTTCATGTTTCAAGTAAAAACATATGAAAGAAAGTCACTCCAAGCCCTCTTTCTCCTCTATGCTCACCTCTTTTTCTGCCCCTAAATGCACGGGCCAGAAGCCCCTGCTAAATCTTGTTTTCTTTATTATCTTCTTAGTTTCACGTTTATAATCTATGATAATCATGATCTAGTAGAGTAACAAGTGCTTCAGTTAATATCAAAGCTCCACCATGCTTGCACTGAGGAGCATGAGTTTTGTCCCTAATCTAACTAACCAAGGGGAAAATGAATAGCAGAAAACATTCCTGGTGTAAACAGCCAAGACTCAAACTGGTGTCACTGCTTCTCTGAGCCAGCACTCCTCCTGTGTAGTCCTGGTGCTACCTTTGCTGCTTCACGAGGGTAGATGGCCCAGTAAATGAAGCCAGAATCACACAACACCCACCCATCTGGGTTTGCCAGTAGCCCACCTCTGCTGGGATTGAATTAGTATCTCAATTTTAAGCAAAAAAAAACAGTGGAAGTGACCTAGATTTGTCTTGATTTGATTGCAACAATAACTCAGCTGTGACCCTCTCCAGTTTCTGTCTACCTTCTCCTTGATTTTATATCCACCCAGTGGATATTGAAGCCCAGCACCATTCACCAACATCCTTTACACCAGAGACACAGAGAACATATGATTTTCTTTCTCTCTGAAACAGTGACCTATCATGGCCCTCTTTTAAACTACTCCTTGGGAAATAGCATCACAGGCTCCTTGGGACTCCACAGCTTTAGGGTGCAGGGCTATATCCAGTGGCCCTCACAACAGGGCACATCTAAATGGTTTTAGGAAGCATCAGTATTATCTCTGATGCTTTTGAGACTACCTCTCAAGCTTTAGCAAGTTTTGGAGTTCTTCTATTCAGGATTTGGAAGGCAAAACCCAGTTCAATCCAAGTCAGATGCTGTCAACATGTTGCCCCACTGGAGACATTAAGTTGTTTGTATTTTCTTTTGGTTAAGAAGATCCACGCATAACTTGTATTTTACATCTTGTACTCTCTGGATGGTTTAGAACTATACCCATTTTTGGCTGTTTTGTTGAGGATTTTTTTTTTCCCCATAATTGCATATTTAGTGCAAAATTAAATTATACTTAATAGAAAGATGGTGTTTACTTAAAAAATATGGTAGTTAAAGAGTGTTTCATTAACCTGCTGAATTGGAAGCCGTGCTATGTTGAGAGCAGAGCATGGCACTTAGGAAAGCTCAGTATTATCCACAAATACATGTGCTAGAACAGCATTACAATAGTGATTGATTAGTATTTATATTTCAGGGGTAGAAGACAAACTCTAGCTGGAAGCTATCTCATCTCTGGTAGTTTAAAACTGTTAAATGCATCATCAAGGATTTCTGCTTTTCCCCAGCATTAGCCAGTGATGGAGTCTGAATGGATCATCGATCTGTTTCAATACTGGAAATTGGCCCAGAATATGAGGGAAACATCTCAACACCTTATCTGCACAAGGACATAAGTGAATTTCAAGCCCTGCTTGGTAACCACATACATTGAGATAAAACTTAATTTTCCACCCTCTTTTTTCATATATCTTGATTTTCTCCCCCATTTGTCTCTGGAAATTTCTGAATCCATCTCTTCAGCTTTATGAATCAGACCTTAGAGGGCAAGAAGATGAAACCTTGATGATCTAAATTAACCCCCTGGATATTACAGCTTCTGCTAGAAATTAGAGCAGATCTTATCTCTAGAGTTGCCAGTCATTTTGTGGTATTTGCTTAGAATTAGAAAAAAAGATTGCTAATAACAGTAGAATCCAATTAAAAATGCATTTATCAATTCATTGCAAACAGGGAGATGACAGGGAAGTGGTTAAGCAGATCAGTGTTGGATGCACCAACTGGAACATTCTTACAGTTTCTCTATGAATATCTAAAAATGAACATTCTTTCTGCACCTTCTCTCTGAAATATGTCCTGAGGGTTTCTAATTGATGGATAGGCCACTGCCAGCTTTCTTCCCAAAAAGGCAAAATCACTTACCTCAGAATTTAGGAAGTATAAAATCATCATCTGCACCATTTAAAACTTTATTTCTCTTTCCCTGCTTTTACACTCATTTCTTGCCTTTTTTCTTTTTTTCAGGGTAATAGCAATCCGATATCCAAAAAACCTGTTCCAAACCCTTTCCCTTGTCTTGTACATTCCCTTTTACACCCTCTGTGGTTTAGCATTCTACACTTGGAGCAGAATTCTCCCCTAGCTACAAATTCTAACATGCCCTGATCTTTCCATTTCTCAGTCTGATCCCAACTGGAAAAAAAAGCAATTTTACAATAATAGGAAAGCCTGATGTTTGGTATGGAAAAGCTGAAATAGGCAAGGGGAAGTTGTGATCTTTCCGTGATGCAAATAATGTTCTGCATTAAATGCATAACCATAAATAAAGCTCCCTGAGGTACATTTGCTAGTTCAGACAAGAAGAAACATCTTTAGCATATAAACACAGAGTGTAGTAATGTAAAAATAACCAAGGATGCAATTAACATGGTTCTTGGGCTCCGCTGTGTTTTTCTAAACAGTTCAACTTTCTGCTGTTTGCATTGAAACTATTGGCACGTTGGGGTATTTGCACAAAGGTATTTGTGCAATCAACCATAAAATATAACCAGGAGAAATGTTAAACATTTTAAATGCCTTAAACATACAAATGTATGAAAGTTATGGTGAGAAAATTAAAATCAAGGTCAATTCTCTTATCCAGTTTTCATCTAATGACGGAGGTGTCCAGAAGTAGCACAAGAGTTTGGTAATAGGAAGGCTGAGATTCACCAAGCACACAATGCATAGGAAACCTAAGCTCATCTTTTTAGCCTTTTGCCAGATATCCTGGACTTTTGTAATAAAAATCAACAGTTTAATGTCATTAAACTTAAGAGGGACCATTCATTGACTGATTTATGGGAATGACAGGTTTAATAAATAAATCTTTCCGTGTTTATCTTACTATAAGACCAGTTGTTACTAGATTTGATGAGCACATGTGAAGTTACATGACTTGTTGTTACTGAAGAACAAAGACAAGGTGGCTACATTGTCATAGCTACTTTGATTATATAGGCAACTAAATTTCACAGGCAAGACATGGAGAAAGCTAAGCTAATACCAAAACATCAGACTTCCAGCACCTCTTAGAAGACCTCTGGAATATCAATCTGTAAGGGCAGAGAATCAGTGTAGCCTGTTACCTACAGATCTTGGACACGTATCAAAGCACGCAGCCCATACAGCTGTGTTTTCCTCAGAAGCAATCTTTTTGTAGGAGATCTGAAGGAGCTTCATGGCCTGTCAGATCTATTTGAAATTGGTGGAAGCCTTCAAAGGTTTTCAGAGGTTTTCAGAGACAGACCACTAGATAATGTGTACAGATAGAAAGACCCAACATGCCTTGTTTTCCTAGAACATAGGACTAAAAGTTAAAGCCTCTCTGATTGCAGTCAGCCCCAGATTAAGGGAGTAGAACCCAGAAAAGTAGCCTACAGAAAGAGCCAAAACAGCAGCTCAGAAGTGTGACTTGTCACAGTCATACTTGTCACAGAGTCTAACACAGACACCCAGAGCTGATGGCTTAAATTCCAACACTTTGGAGCGTGTTTAATTCTTCAAATGCTGAAGAAGGCTGTGAATCATGGCTCTGTGCAGTTCAATCTGAGTCAGTCTGGTGCAACAGCAGCCTGTCACTCCAAAAGGACAAATACCCAAAACCATTTCTGACAATCCCATGCTCATCTCCCTCAAGACAAGATCAGCAGGAGGAGGCCAGTGAGTTCCCAGCACAGCAATCAATCATGGTTTGACTCCTGGGAGCAGCTGAGCAGTAACTCACCTGGCAAAGGTTATCCAGGGACAGGGAATTTTGCTGATTGACTCAGGGATCTCATAAGGAACTCTATGCACATAGAGTTCAATTTTGCAGGAACCTTTTATAATTTATCTGTTGGGGTTTTAAAACAAGGTTACTGACTGTACACATAAGTGATGCTGCATTACTATCTCATATATTTCTATTAGCTAGGTGCTGTGTTCAGCCCTGTCGGTGCAGATTCTGCATTATGGTAAGAAAGAGGCTTTTATCTTAATCATGTTATTTATGAAAACTCAGTGTCATCGAAAACAACATATAGATCACAAAGGACATAAATATTATTGCAACTACGTTTTTTAAAGTCAACTGGAGTGTGGGAAGCAGTATCTAGGTTAAAATGCTTGTTGCTAAGTAAAGATGGGTAAATGTAGAAGAGAATTCTATCAGTTTTGCCATAGGAGAGGCAGCTATTACAGGGCTGATGGAACTTCTGACACCATCCCCAGCTTCCTGGTGCTGGCTGCTGACAAGGAGACGCTTCTTAGTGAGGATGAACATTGAGCTGAGCCAGAAGTGACAGTTCTGTACTTCAGCACTCAAACTGCTGAGTTTAAAAGAAACAAACTTCTGAACCCACTTGGTTTTCTTTAATGTGTATTCTCCACTCAAAGTCTGTCTCACACCATTTCCTCATGAAGACAAAGTATAAATGTGAACAAGTAAATTCAGTTAACGTATATTCAGCCCATTTGTTCAACAAGGCCCATAAATTCTGACATTTCATCAGTTTAATTCAGCTATGGATCAGAAGCAAAGGACTCAGATGTGGATTTTGATTTCAAGTCAGAGGTAGTGAGCATCCTTTGCTGAAAGAAACTCCTTTTCCAGCATGTCAGCAGGAGACAATGTATTCAGCTCCATAATTATGTACTTGGGTACAATCACAGAGCATTAGATACAAAATCACCGCACTGCTGATAAAAAAAAAAAAAAGCCTGAAACACTAATTAGTTCACAAATTAACATTGATTTGATTTAATGTTGAATAGGGGTTTGCAGCTTATACTTAGGAGAGAACTTCACTTTCAGTCATGCTCAGCCCCCCTGTTTTAAATAACACTGTGCAGCCTGTACCAGGTGCACAGTGGGTTTGTTATCTATGTAGAAAGAGGTAGGACTTACTCAAAATAAAATGAAGCACAGAGACTGCAGCACAATGTCATCCAGCAATACAATACCCTTTGGGACTGAGCTACCAAGGAAAAGCCGAGCATAAGCATCAACTCTCTTTGTGCTGCATCATGTTAGGGAAAAGTGATCAGATCTTATTTCCATTGTAGTGCCCTTTCCTGTCATGGATGTCAGTCCTGACAGGTGAACATCAAAATAATAATGCATATTCTAATAACATTTTGCACTCCTAAGGCATCTTCATGGAAATAAGTCAGCTTTCAAAGAGAACCACTGATGGTTTCAAGCCCAAACCACTCCTGTGTAGGCAGAGACTAATGCCCTCCCTATTCCGGTCTAATTCTTTTCAGTCAAATGGTGCTTTGACATTGACGGAAACACAGGGGTGGTTTCACCCAGGAAAATGAAGCAGAGAGGAGTTCAAAGGAGAATTTTTAAAGGGAGCTGTGAGAGCTGGGACAGAGAATATGAACATTAATTTTGGCTGCTCCAGCATTTGAACAGAGGCAATGCTGATGATTTCAGCTCCTGCTGCTGGAGTACTCAATCAAGCCCTGCTCACCTCAATTCAGGGCTGTGGGAGCAGTTAATAGGGCTGGCAGCTGCCAGTCCTTCAGTCTTGCTCAACCCAAATGCCAAACTGCCCCTTTGGATCCAGTGCACATGAGCCCTGGCACAGAGGTCAAGCTGGCTGAGCACAGTCCATGGAGTGGGTGACCACTGCTGAAGAACACGCTCTGATCCAGGAAGGGGCAGGACATCAGCTGTGCCACTTCAACAGGGAAGCAAGGTCCCTCCATGAGCCAATTACAGCAATTGTTCTGGCTGCTTAGAAGGAAAACACTGGAGAACAATAGGCTGCAGTTAGGGAAAACTCCCTTATATCTTAGAGATACCCACACTGCCAAAGAGAGCAAGAAGCTGCTTTCTTAAAGGGATGATCTGTAAAGCCAAGACAATGGGATGTGGATAGACCAGTCAATTGTATTGTTCATTCTAGTGAAGGCTATGGCAGGAGTCCAAGGTGCCACAGAAGATGGAGACTGACTGACAAGGCTGGGCAAAGTGGCATCAACCTGTTTGAAAAGTTCCAGCTTCCAATACATCCAGAGTTAGAGAAAATACTCCTTTAGAACATCTTGGTAGGGGAGTGAGAAAATAATCTCTTTATCTTCTAGATGAAGAAATGGGTATAGCTGTAGAGGAGCAGATGAATATAACTTGAATGATCAGTTTCCAGGATTCCCAGAGCTCCTTATCTTTTTCTCTTTAGGTTTTCATTTGCATTGTCTTCTTTTGTGCGGCTGATAAGCGTGAACACCTAAAGGCATACCCTATTACATTCAAGTCCATTTCCAAAGCTTCAACAGCAACCAAAACAGCCTGCAGATAGAGGTTGTGACAAGCACCAGGGAACTGGAGCTAGAACAGTTCGGTGTCCTAAGGGAATGAGCTACAAGGTAAGCAGCACACTGAGCAGTAAAGGGACACTGCCTTCTCTTCTTAGCACTGCAGAGAAGACCCACAGATACCAGAGGATGCGTAGCAAGCTTTCTAATAACTAACATCTTCAACTAAACCTCAGGACCCTGCTTTTCTGAAGGACTGGAAGGTTTTAATCTGTGTGGCTTGGGAAGACTCACATGTTCTGTAGTCTGGGCACAGAGGACAAGGATCACCCCCTGACCAGCAAGCCACATCCCTTCTCCTATTTCTTATCCATGTAGGTGCTCCCTCCACAACACAAATAGCCCAGTGGAAATCACAGGATTGTTCTGACATTTAAAAGGAAGCAAATATCAGATTTATAAAGATATGCAATGAAATTATTTGGCTTACACCTGAAAATATATCTAAATACAAATACTGTGCTTTTAACTCCTGCTTGAAAACATGTTTCCTTGTTTCTTTATGCTTGCTTGACACTTATTGAGAAAACATGGACTGGGTATAAAACTATATTCAGTACAACAGAGCAAATGTTAAAATCAGGACAAAAGGATCCAAGGATAAATTTGTATTCGCTGGCATGGAAATCTAGGTGGGAAATAAATCTGACATTTTTCAATTCACAGCTGAGGATTAATTTTATTAAATAATTTCACACTTTTCTGGTTCACTGAGTGCATATTTTCTGAGAACTCCCCAAGAAGAAAAGTATTTTGTATGGAGCAACTCACCCCAATACATCGCTTCACTCAAGCAGCACTTGACCTGCAATACACTCACTCTGTTATAGTTCATTTTTTCACCCTGTTTGGTTCTATCTCTTCTCCATTTGCTTGACCTAGTAAACTACTCAGTTCACATACACCATGTGGCACATAACGTAATGGTTGAGTGTCACAAATGAATGCCTACAAGGAGACCACCCCCAAAAATACATAAAAGAGGGGAAGTCATTATTGAAAAGGTTAATGTTCTCAACTGCTGGTAGCAGTATGAATAGATAAACTCAGGACCTTTTTTTGTTTCTTTTATGCAAAATGTCAGCTTCTGCAGACTGCTGCCCTCTGTGCCCCCCACTAAACATGTTACAACTGCATTATCATAAAGCATTATGTAAAACAAAGGGAGATTAACTTTCAATTATTTGGGTCAAAATTTATTCCAAATTGAAACTCATTCCCCTGCAGTGAATCAGGTCAAAGAATAAAAGCCCTCCAAGGCAGGATTTTAAGACCTTGTGCTAACCCACAGACAGTGTCTTCACAATCTGTGGGCAGCACCCATGCCTTACAGATGGCTCAGCCCACATGAGGCTGGCTGCCACCTTACTGCACACATAACCTCTTACCCTCAGATAATTTCATATAGCCCTCCCATTTTAAACAGAAAGCAGCTCCATCCCAGTGGCAGGAACTGGAAAGCATCTGATTTTTATATTTGCTAAACACTAAATATAATTGCTAATTCTGTGGTAGCTGTTGCATTAATAAAGCAAAGCAACTGACTAGAGAAACCTCTTCACTCCCTCTCAACCTTACTGCAACAAGTCATTCCTATAAGAGTGATCTACAGTTGTATTTTCTGCCAGTAGACTCAAGACTTCAAGAGCTGTTATTTACTGGATGGTCACTGGAGATTTCAAAGTGAAGTAGCCTTGGCTCTGATTCTATATAGTACAGCACATGGCTAGATTTACATCCAACAAAACAATATACTTACCAACCACTGAGAATGATTTTCAGTACAGAATAACAAATTTGACATCAAAATATATGTACTTCTGGCACAGAGCAAATGTGCGTGATTCCAGTCACTTAAACTGGTGGGGAAAACCAGCAGGCTTTGAATCACTGCCCTGGCACCAAGCTCTCCTCCTCGAGATAAAGGAACAACAATAAGCTGGCAGCAGCATATGCCAGTTATCTACTGAAGCAGCTATTAGAAGGAGAACGTGCTTTATTCTCTGAACTGCATTGTCAGTGCAGCCTAGCACCAGATTCTGCTCAGCAGCTCTCAGTAAAGGCAGTGGGAGCTGTACAAAGGCAGGTCACAGAACAGTCCATCCACCTGAAACTACCTCCCTTTTCCTCCACGGCAGCAAACAGAGCTTCAATGAAGCACCCAGCTAATAATAGAGGTGGGATGGGGGAAAGGTTGCTTTTTTCCAGGCAGATGCTAAACTGAACCCAGATTTCCTTAGACAAGTGCTGCAGCTTTTCCACAGTGCCACTTGCAACAAACTGGGAAGCAGAGAAGAGGAAACAGACATTTTAATGTGCTTGGCCTTTCAATCCTGCAGCAGGGAAAAGCCTTGACATGTACTGTCCTCTGGCTGGATTTAAGTTGTGATCCTGGACTAAGGGCAATACATTAGCAGCAACAGTGCTGTTTGAATTCCTGGTGGACAGTAATCTGCATTAGAGCACTCTACTTCTTGAGGACGAGCAGCAGCACATCTCTGTGCTAGCAAGAAGACAGAACAGCCTGTAATTCCTGCAGAAGTGGCTCTTCTCAAGGCAAAAAGAGGTCAGTCACGGGACACAGCACAAAAGAGCTTGTACTCACGCAGCTGTAATTCTTAGGGGCATTAGGTGCCTTAACCTTCACAGGTGCATTTCCCAGGTAGTCAGAATTCACGTAGTAAACATGATTTTAAATAACTAAGACTAAAAGAGTCCAGTATTTGTGTAAACAGCTTGGTTCTGTCAGCATGTCTGCATCACCCTTCTGTCCTCCAAGTGGTATTCCACATGTAAAGCCCCCAAAAACACTTGAACTGAAGAATAAATAAGGTTGCTGACATTTTTAAATGCCAGTCAGTTTTTACACAAGCTCTCTGCCTGTGGAAAAATGGGAGAGTCACAATCCATAATTGTCCAGTAGGAGTGTCTCTTCCTAATGGAAATGTTGAGGATTCATTTAGAGGATGCTCTGGAATGGACATCTCTTGCACTGCTCTCTGGGGGCTGCCTCCAGAGCTCCTCTCCAGCATCAGCAGGGGTGTCAGCTCAGACAGAGGAGAAGATTAAATGCTCTCCTCCTCCCAGGGAAGGCACCAGCACCCCCTACTTCCCTGGAGAGCCTCAGCAATGTGAGTGCAAGGATCTCCAGGGCTAAGGAAACAAGGAGGTCAGTGACTTCTCCCTGACAAGTGTCTGCCTTGGAGGCAGCAATACATGTATACATTGCTGACCCTTGTTCAGTGCTGGGCAGGGCAGGTGGGCTCCTGAAGCAAATGTGCTTTTATTGCTTACCTAAATGTGGTGGAAATGGGAAAAAGAAAAGGGGAGAGTAAATTCTGACTGGACTTTCAGTCTCAACTTGAAATTCATGTGCCAGAATTCTAGGTATGATGCAAAGGGGTGACAGGTACAGCTCCTCTGAACCACAATCACATTCATACCTCTAAAACCCTAATATTTCAGAATTAAACAAAATATTATCTGATAATTGCAGATGCTGACTATCAGCTTTCTGGTAGAATCCTTCTTGAAGTCACTCCATCAGCAGAGCCCTCAAAGCAGCCCGTCAGATTATGCCTCAGTCCTGCAGGGAGACACGTTATCAAAATAATCTAACCTTTTAATTCCTCCTGTTTTCATTTTCCTTCATCCTTAAAAACCAGCCAAACAGCAAAAACCACTGAGCAATGTCTGAGTTCCTGGCAAATAAGGACACAGATTAATGAATCACAAAATCTCTACAACAGTCAGTACATTTAGAAGTAAATATGTATTGAAAGGCAGCTCAGGCTCTGCAGCTAATTCCACAGCCACAGGGGGTCCCTACCTGAGTAGGGATATACTGATCTTGATTGCTCGTGTGACCTTTCCTGCCTGTGCTCCAGTGCCACATGGTGAGCAGAACAAGCTGCTTGTGCTCTGCATGAAAGCTGCAGGGTTTTAACCCCGGAGGCAATCAGCACGTTTCATCCTTGGCGTGACTGCGATGTGTATCACATGCTACCACTGGTTAGCAGGAAAGTCTCTCCACTTCCTCATTTACATATGCACAAACTAATGATCCTTATAATTTTTATTCCAATAAATAGGCAAGCTCTCGTAATACATGAGAATGTGAATTTCCACTGTCATTTTAGGCTTAAATCCTACCCAAATGGGCACAGTGAAGCAGTTTAGCTGCATGCATAAAAGAAACCACAGCCTCCATCCCCAGGTTCTCAGAGAAGCCAAGGTAAGGGATGGAAATTAAACAGCTTTCCTTTAAGACCCAGAGAAACTTCCAGACAAACCTGCATTTACCAATGAAGTTCAACTGCTCTCAATATAAATACTCCATAGGAAAAGGAAAGCTGATCAGTGGTTCCTGCAGTCCCGCAGAATTCCTCCTTTCATGGGATTTGGCAAATCACTTTGGTTGCATTCTTATACTATACACAAGTTACTTGCTTGTCTTTAACTATTTCTTTGGCTGTAACTAGACTAAGTCTGCCCTAAGGACAGCTTAGCTTAGCTTAGCCATGATACATCTGCAGCACTTTGTTGAGATTTTGCACTATAAAAGCTGCATCCATCTTTGTATGGTGAAAACAATTATTGTCTTTTCCATTAGCAGGCAGCATGAAAACTGTGTCTCATTTAATAAAACTAATATTTGTACTCTGTTCCTGTACACATCTATAGGAAGAAGTTATGCAAAAACAGTGACATGAGTTAGCTTTTTCCTACTCATTTCCATTTGAGCTTTTTCAACACTTCAGCAGCATCTCCCTATGTGGCAGCCAGCTGCAGCATCTAGGGAACAGCAAAACCAAAAAAAGCCCCAAAAGAAGGTGCCTAGAGATGAGCCAAGGCAACAATATTTTATAGAAAATACAAAACATGCCTGGGTTTGAATTTAGGAGTACACTTGTCCCCATTTAGAGCCCGAGACTGCAGCAATGATTGCTAATAGACCTCTGTGAAGAGTAAAAAATTACATTGATTAGTTTCCAGCAGTGCCATTTGCCTTTGCAAAAGAGCCTGAAGTAAAATGCGGGTGAGAGCTTGGCCATGCTGTTTGAAGGGAAGAATTCAAATGCCACAGCATGCTGGAGAACCTGATACAAAGCCAGTGCCTGTGACAAGGGCACCCAGCTGAGTACATGAGTGCTGGGCAGCCTGCTTCCTCGGTGCAGACTCTGACTGCTCTTTATTGTCTGTTAAAACCTGGGAGGGTTTTTTAATGATGTTCACCTCTTTTTAAACGACAGCACCAAAATCTGCTGGTCAAATGGTCAAATGCTTAATGCAGAAGCACTTCTTGCCAACAGCAAAATGCTAAATGCAAATAAACCTACTGTTCATGCAATCCTGAAAGAGATAGATTGATAGTAATACTTTCTAAGATAAAAGATATCTCTTCTGTTTGCCCCAGACATCTTTTCACTTCAGTCACATATTTACTGACCACACACTGGCAGAACTGGAGTAGAAATTCTGTCAGACTGACGTCAGGAATGCTGAATGATTCCCAAAGAGAATGCTCTCCTCTGAAATAAGAAGCTGACCACATGGTTTAGTAGCCGAAGGATACTTGCAGGATAAAGTGATACGACCATCTCATATAGTTCTGGGTGTACAACTTCAGACCTTCCTTCAGGAATCTTAAATCATCAATTTTTCCCACCTCAACACTTCAGATGAATCTGTACTTTGATCTGTGTATGATGAAAATCTCACCCTAATAGAACAGCTGTAGACTGCCTCAAAGCAATAGACAAGGATACACTTACTAATGTCTGGGAAGCACTTGGGTGTTGTGGTGATAAACAGCATTGAAATGCTTAGGTAGGCACGTGGGTGTTATATACTAACAGAATTCACAACAATCTCACTAACCATGACCTTTCTTGTCTTGTCTTTGATTCCAGGGCAACTTGCTGCCATTTAAGACTGGCCTCAGCCACTTCTTCAGCAAAAAAGCAAAATCAAGGCTCACTTCTCAATCATAGCAAAGTGGAAAATATAAAGCGTTTCCAAACTCGGCAGAAATGCTTTATTCACCGTGAATAAATGATGTAAAAGTCTTTTTTGCTTTGCTGTCCATCTTCAAAAGAAAAGCTGCTTAAAAAGATGGATTCACCATATCAAACCAAAAGCATGAAAGGTCCAACAACTGTCATAAGTGTGAAATATTTGAAGAATTAAAGCTGCTGTGCAAACACTGCCCACAACTGGAACTACTCATGTCCAATCTCAGCTGTGGAACACACACTGGGAGGAACGTTTGCTGTACAGAACAGTTGGAGTGATGTTCATTTATATCATGCAATCATCATGATATGATAACTCAGCCTATCTCAGTCACATATAATCTAATGATAAAGTGTTTTATCTCTCAGCCTGTCCATAGGGCACAGTGAGACCCTGCAATCCTCAATCAGCTGAGGGCCCACACACACACGCATCAGCATCATTTCCCATCCAAGAGCTTGTGCCTATTGGACAAACTTCCTATGATGTGGGTAGCCTTCTCCTTTTCACCCTACTCAAAGGGAATATTAGTTTGACACAAAAGAGAAGTGACATTCATAAGCATCAGGGAAAAGCAACTGTTTTCTGCCCCAGAACTGGGACAGTTGGAGGACTCCCCTTTCCTATCCCACTCTGTCCTTTCAGTGATGTGAGAGCGGATGGTAAATTCATACACAGCATCTTGCTTTAGTTCTCCTCTCCCTTGCCTGTTACTTTATCTTTCTAACTATCTTCTCTGTTCTGCCATGTGTATGGTTCTCTATCTTAACCCTGTACACTTAATTCGTGACGCTACAAAGAACATCTTTGTAATAAGACCCATCTATGATTTGTTGCCTTCACATATACACACAAAGAGAAGGTAAATACTGGTCTGTTTTCCACCCTACCGGCCCTACCTAACAAGGCACTCTGACAGGCAGACTGACCATAAATGTAGTATGTGGTTTTCCTGCATGCCTGCCTACACATCAGTCACTTCCATGCTCTAGAAAAAGACATTTGCAACCTCCAGTGCTCGTCTGCTTCCTTCTACAGGGTAACTGCCTTACAGGCACCTGACGCACCTGCCTTTGCTCTTACCTTGTCCTTCACATCAGTGGTGTATGATTTTAGGTGTATTTCTGAGTTATCTTTGGCCAGGCACACAAAAGTGCATGTGTGCACATACATCCATCAACACATACATATTTATGTGCTGTTGTGGAGCTGAATTCTCCTCAACTTTTCAAGATAAATATATACTTTGAGTCTGATTTTGTCTTTAAGCACGTATTTGCACTCAAACAGTTAAACACCACATAATAGAGTTCATGTTTGTAGCCACTTCACCAGACCTAGATACTAACGTTCAGTCAATAGATCACTACATGGAAAATCCAAGAAAGCAGCACATGAAGTCACTGAGGCAAAATAGAGCTTGAATATGTATGGCATAATCTAAACTGCAGAGCCAGGGATAAGAACTCATGGAGATCTTTAAGGTAAGATTACAACTGAGATGTTTTCAGGGAGATTTAGGGCTTAAAGTTCCCTGTCTCTAGGCAGAGCAATAGAAAAATCGTTTCACTGGTGAGGACTATGTAGGGATGCAGAGATCAAAATGACAGGGAAACGTGGAGACAGAAAGCTGAGAAACCGATGAGAGAGGAAAGAGGAAAAGGAACAGGGGTTCTGCATCCTGCCTGCAGCTGGTATTTCTTTTATCTTTGCAAATATATTTGTTCAGCAGCCAAGCAGCCAACTGAATCTCCATTTAAGAATGAAACCAGTAAGTTTTCACATCACAAGCAGCCAGGCCATAAGTTTGAGCTTCAGTGTGACTGGCCTCCCTTTAGGAGGCTAGAAACACTAGGCAAGAAAAACAGCCACTGTGTTGAAAGGTCAAACCCATAAAGTTCATAGAGTTAAACACACAGGAGACAACCTGTGCTGGAGTCCTGTCACTGAACCATTTTTGGTAAGATGATGAGTTATTTCTTTTTATAGGGATATGTTTTTATGGGATATGTGTTATGCTGCTACTGGGAGAGCTTCTGGGCAGTTGGATACCTACAGCAAAGCTGGGTCTAATAGGTACTAGCCAAAATAACCCCTTCTACAACACCCACATTCACACACAGTACTGACACTAGGACATGTTTGCCCTCTTCATGCTGTCCCTCTTCATGGTCTCATTCTACTCATTTAAATTTCTCTGAGATGATTAAAAGTCAAGGTCTGCTGTAAGAGACGACTTTTGCAGATGCTGGTCTTTGCCACTCTGGTCCCCTTTTCTGGTCTGTGAATTGGGAGTAATACTTATTTCACATAGAGATGGTGCATGAGGATAAATACAGCAGTTACCTCACGTAGGAAAGCCACTCCAAGGGTGAAACACTACTTTCTGAAAGCATTCATTAGCAATGTTTAGTCTAAGGAAATCTCTGTGGCCATATGGGCACTAATGGCCTTATTAATCTGCCCCAATAGTGCCAAGCAGAAAGCTGCATTTATTTGACCAGTATTCTTTTCATAAAATGACAGGTTCTTTCCCTTTTCAGTCTGAACTTCTGTGTGCAGATTCTCTTCCTCGCATCCCATGTACCTGCACCTCTTGCTATATACCTTCCAACCACAGTGACTGCAGGCTGACACCTAATTTCATTCATCTCTCCTTTTCTAATGCATATTGTCAAACATGTTTTTCCCTGTAGCAAGGCTTAGTCATAAAATCATGTGGAACTTTTTACAGTGGTGTTGCATTTGCATGCTAATCACCAAGGGCTCCATGTCCCAGCCCAGAAGGATGATCAAGCTGCAGGCTTACAGAAACCCTTTGCTGGCAGAGTTAGGAATCCTTTATTACTCCCCGAATCCCTCTCTGAGCTCCATTTAATCTATCAGGATCCAAACCTGGCCTTTAACCTCATTCACCCTCTTTCCCCCAATTCTGGCCAGTATCACATTTTAACCTCCCCAGGTCAATACCATGGATTTTCTGCCTCCAGATGTTCCTTTCTATTCCCCTGTGCTAATAGTGGTTAGTACAAGGATAAGATTGGATTTTTCAACTCAATAGTGAAGCACTGAAAAGAAATGACCATTTTAACAACTCCTGCTCACTGATGTTAAAGTGATGATATCATTTTACCATCGAGTCCTCTTCTAGGCCTTGGCATTTACCAAGCTAAAAAAATCTCACTTTGATCAGTTCTAACAGGGTATAAAGAGATATATACACAGGTGATACAGAATCCATCTATGTGCATGAAATTAAAAAACACTTTGTTGAAACTTTAGCTCTTTGAATTATTTCTGTAAGCAAAAAGATTAAAAGTATTTAAAGGGAAATAGAAAATTTCCATGTCTCAGATATAAACCTTGACAAGTTCTGCCCTAGTGGCTCTTCTGAATGCAACAGAGAAAGCAACAGCGGGTTACCCTTCTAACACCATCTGCATTCCCCAGTTCCCCAGACTAATAACATGTATGAAGCTCTTTGTACGTAGAATCGTAGAATCACAGAATCACAGGATAATTTGTGTTGGAAGGGACCTTAGAGCTCATCCAGTTCCAACTCCTTGCCAAGGGCAAGAACACCTTCCACTAGAGCAGGTTGCTCCAAGCCCCATCCAACCTGGCCTTGAACACTTCCAGGGATGGACCTTTTACCACTTCTTTGTTTCATTAATAGATCAGGAATAATATGAGGGAAGACAGTTCAGATGTGGACTTGGGATTTTTCACCTTCTGCCTTCCCCCTGACAAAGATTCCAATGAGGCAGGGTGGCATTCACACAGCCTAGCTCTAGGTGTGTAAAAGTTAACTGCTGCAGGCTCTGGGATAAAATTATCTGCCACTGATGGAGATGGAGAAACCAGTCCACTCTCATTAACCATAAAGGCTACCTACAGCTACCTTCTAGATGCCTAAAATCAGTGGGATGAATCCCACCTTTGTAATCCAGTCTCCTCCTGTGACAGCACAGTCCCTCTAAAAGCACGCTGCATACGATATGAAGTTGAATGAAAAAGGCAGGTTTGGACATCTCTTCACTGTAAACTTCCACTTCATCCAGTCTCTTGTCTACGAAGAATAGTAATTTTCAGACATATCACTGGAGAATGGACCAAACGCTGTAAGTACCAGTGTAAATTGTCCTTCTTTTCTGCTGGAGGGAAAAATCTTTGCTGACAAGAAAGCCTCTTTCTCCCCTGGGTGAATGTAGTTCTGGCTCTGTTGAGACTGACATAAAGATTATTGCTTCAGATCCTGCTCTTTGTGCTGTGGACATCTGGAACAGGGATTAAAGCCACTGAGCTCATTTGACATATAAGAGACTACTGCCACCTTGGAAAAGGGTAACAGGCACCATCTGATTGCTTTCAAGCCTTAAGGGTAAAAGTTAGTGTAACTGGTTTAATGTTATCTAACAAACATGGTTCTTTAACAGAGTTGGAATTTCAGTAGGACTGAACAGACAAATGGAAGTTCTCTGTATACTAAATGAAACCTTTATAAGTCTACTTTAGAGCAGAAATGTCACAATCAAAACAAATAGCTCTTAATACACATTTTCCCTTGCTGCATGCTAAAGATGGCATTTGCTTTCAATGTATTTTCATATGACTTTAAAGGTGAGTTCCACAGTAGCTGTCCTAGATCAGTTCTTCCCCTCTCCTGCTCTCTGGCAATTGAATCAGATGCCACTTTAAGCACTGTTAAGCATTACTTATAAATAACAACTGACCACATGAAAGAGCCCAAACTCTGCAAAGACTTAGCCTAGACCAGATACAGGTCCTGAAAACTGTCAATAGCAGAGAAATGGACCAGGAAACTACAGACACCTTGAAAGCAGCTATCTGCTTCCTCTCTTTTGGGATAAGAACTCCTGTTGTCAGCCTTCTGAAGAGGCAAATTCAACTGAAAATGGCTGCTTGAGGTTTGAAAGCCGATAACCTTAGGGAAGCACATTTCTTTTGCATATTTCTTCATGTATTTTCAATCCCAGCAATTGACAACCTTAACTGGTGTGTAAAAGTTAATGGACCTCAGTAGGCACCCAGCTGAAATAATAACCAGCCCCTGAATATAAAAGAGCTGGAACTCAGAGCATCTATAACAAGTGATTTACCTTGAACATGAGGATTCATGTAATTAGCATGCTTTTTGCCCACACAGCAGACCCCTATCTCTAAACATACTGGGCCCAATTCTGCATCCACTTACTCTGTCAAGCTCAGTGGATTGATACAGGTGGGGGCATGGGGAGAATCATACTTGCTACGTTTAGCTTTCATTTTAAAATAAATGAATTTTCCAGAACAGTGACAGTATTGACCTTACATATTATCCAAATAGAAATTTTAATGAAACAAGTATAACACTGAGTATAGTTATAATAGATATGCAAATATTGATCTTTTCTTAAAGGTCTCCCTATCTGGTCACATGGATTTTTCTTTCCTATGTGGGGGTGAAAGCAGATAGCATATATTAGAAGCAGAGAAGGAAAGGATGGCTGCAGAGCCATGGAGAATCAGGCCATAAAGTAGATTTTCATTCTTATTTCATGAGAATTCCCTCCTGAACCCATAACTCCCTGGACACACCAAATGGATGTGTGTATTTCACTCAGCATATACTGATCACTGGGGTGGCTAAATGTCACTGCCATTAGAAAGAGAGGAGATCTGCACTAAGAGGCTACAGTCTGTCTTCTCCTGTGTTTTTACCATGCCACCTCCTTCCTCTCCTTTTTGACCTGTTTGACTCAAGGTACAGGTTTTCTTTAGGAGACCCCAGTCCAGACAGCAATCCACGGACTCCAATGATTACCCACAGTCAATCCTTCTCTCAAGCTCATGTCATATAAAACTAACAAGTAATAACTACAACACTGATTCATTTTCCCAAAACTCACTTGTAAACGCTCATGCTCCCTCCATGCATTGACCTCTCCAGCCATCACTTCTCAGGGCTCAGAGTCCCTCCTGCTCTTTATTTCCTGGTGAATATCCTGCTCTCTGGTGACTTTTCTGGTGATGTTGCTCCTTCCTCCTCTTTGGAAATCTCCCAAGGCCTGGGCTAGGTTCTTTTCTTGTCCTTTGTCTCATGGCTATCTCTTGCTGCTCCACTATCACCTCTATGCTGACAAGTCACAAATCTGACTTTCCAACCCTACCCCATGTACATAAATCTCTTCAGCCCATCATCCAGCATAACCCTCTTGCCAGCTCAAGGGCAACCTGGACAAAATTGAGCACCTTATTTCATATCCTCTCCTATCCTCCCTCCTCCCCCCTTTTGCCATTATTTTCCCTTATACTTCCCCTCTTTCCCTGCTTCCCTCCCCTTCCCCCAGGCTTCAATGTCAACACCACCTTTTATTCTTCTGCCATTCCCTTCTCACATGCAAGCTGACAAGATTTAGTGAACTCTGCTCCATAATATCCGACCCTTTCTTTCAGTCACACCAATTCAACTTTGCCATGTTCTTTTCATCTTCACAACTTTACCATTCTAGTAGTTGAGCTTCCTCCCTCCAGGCTGTTAAGGATCCATGATGTTTCCTCTCTAGCCCAATAGTCAGAACCTTTGCTCCTTCTGTATTCTGTTTCATTGACTTCTATTGCATCAACTTTCTAGTTGAGTGTCTACAGCTCTGCCTACAGAGAGTCTCCCTTTCCCTCTATTCCTTGTTCCTCCAGTTTGCCAGCTGAGGCAATCCTGGCATCCATGCCTCATGGTACACAGTGCACACAGTCTGTGCTTCACAGATTCCAAATAACAATGTGCTTTTGTTTTAATTTTGAAGCATGTGTTGGATGGAGTTATTTGCTATCTCCAGAAATCCCTTCCTGAAGTACGACAGCCCGTCCTGTGTGGAAGCAAATGTAGTGCTAGCAAGTAAGTTTTATTGAAAGAATTGCTCTCCACTCCCACAAAATGAAGGTAACAATGCACCAAGAATTTCCTAGTTGTAAAGATAGAGGTGCTCAGTGTAATTCATAGAATCACAGAATCCCAGACTGGTTTGGGTTACAAGAGACCTTAAAGCTCATCCAGTTCCAACCCCACCATGGGCAGGGACACTTTCCACTAGAGCAGGGTGCTGAAAGCCACATCCAACCTGGCCTTGAACACTGCAAGGGATGGGGCAGCCACAGCTTCTCTGGGAACCCTGGGTACTTAATGATTTTCAAAAAACAAAGGCATTTTCATTGTATCTAGGAGAAATCCTGTGAACCTTCCCATAGATGTCACTGGGGTTGATGGGAACCCGTTCCTGTGGAAGGCATGGTGTATGAAAATTACTCATGATATATAAGTACCATGGTGTAGTTTATATATATAATATATATTGCATATATATGTACTTATATATACATATATATAAAATAATGAAGGGAGGTTAGGACTTCTCTTCATTATTTTATATACCATGGTGAATGCACATGGTGTTAATTTAACTGCTAATCCAACCAGCTTTTAGCCCTTTAACATACCTGAGAAAAGCTTCCAAGTATGTACCAACCTCTCCAGCAACATCAGCAGAGGAAGAATTTCCCTGCTTCCACAAAACAGGAATCATTTGTGCTGATCAGAACAGCAACAGAACTAAAAGGGAAGCAAACAAATGTTCCATAGCCACTGCTACAGGCATTCGCCACTCCTGCATGGGTCACAAAGCAAAACTGAAGCTGTTTTCTAGAAGCAGGTGCAGGCACTGCTGTGATTAATCAAGCCATAATTAGAGACCTGTCGGCAGGCACTAAATATATGTTCCAGGGCTTCAACCCTCTCAGAAATCTGGGCATGGAAAACTTGCCAAGCAGGGAATTTATAAAAGCATCAAGTCTTTGGCTGATGAATGCATACAAGAAAAGAAACTTCCACCAGGCTGTGACAATGACAAATCTCTCCACTGCTTCACATCTATAATTTTTGTTTCTGTTTCTCTGAGTTTACTCAAGTATTTTTGTATCAATTGACTAAATAGTGTAACAGATAAATCCTATTCTCTCTCCAGTATCACAAGCACAGCATCTACGGAGGAGTAATGGTTTTACTGGTACACACTTAGACTGCAACAGTCTGAGGAATGTCAGGGTGCTCAAATACACTCTGAGAACAAAACAGGTCCCTCTTCCACTGCCCTCCCCTTACATATCCTTTTGCACCTAGGCAAAGGCAAAACACCTTCACCTGACAGTGCGCAGAGGACAGAAGTTTTATAATCTCCACATGAATTAGTGTAAAGTCAAGGTCTGAGATACTGTACTTATTTCCACGCAAATGTAAGCTGGGGTCTCCCTCCACAGAGTACTACATCACCCTGGCGCTGAACAGATCAGTACCCCTTCTGCAGAAGCTCTTGGGGTTGCTACCCACCAAGGGAAGAAAGGCAAGTAAATCCTGATTAGACTTGAGAACAGCAAAAAAGATGTCCATGGAAGCCCACAAAATGAAGCAGGGTCATCTGAGCCAGCTAACACTGCCTTGTTCAGAGGCAATGTGTTCATACTTAAACAGGGTAGATCTAGGTTAGGTATAAGCAAGAAACTCTTCACTATGAAGGTGGTGAGGCACTGTCACAGGGTGCCCAGAGAAGCTGTGGCTGCCCCATCCCTGGCAGTGTTAAAGGTCAGGTTGGATGGGGCTTGGAGCAACCTGCTCTAGTGGAAGGTGTCCCTGCCAAACCATTCTGTGATTCTATAAAGCAGCTGTGGGGCTGATACCGCTGGATTACAGCCACCTCTCTGAAAGATTTGAAGTCTTAATCCTCCTCAATCTGTTCCATGCAACATGTCTCTATATGAACTAGTTCCATTATAAGACATTTCTTTTGGGCTGCTCTGAGATACATGCACATCTCATCTACAGCAGTTCACAGATGAACTGTCAATAGCATGAAGGTACAAGGTTATGAAAGACAGTCCTTACAAAGTGTCCAACCATCCAGCTTCTCAGCAGGGTTTTGTAGCAGATTCTGAATTTACAGCATTTTATTTCAATTGGACATGTTTAAGTGTTTTGAGGAAGGCAAAGTGTTAGGTGTCTGATTGAGCTCAGTGATATTAAATGAGAGTGGAATTAATCTAATGTCTGTTTAATTGTAGCTGCCTTTGTGAGTAATATTGATGATTAATCAATTGACCAAAGGGGACAAGCTGAGAAGGGGAATACGGCTGAACTGATGTGCAGGAAAGGATGTGGAATGAGATGGACCCTGAATCGATCGTTGGTACTTGCTCAGTTGGGCTGGGACTGGGATGTGCCCTCTGCATGAGCTCGTGAGCAATATAAAGATGCTGCTTCACAACAAAGACATTTCACTGCTTTCTATTTATATTGATTTCTCAGTGAAGTGTGTCTTGGCATTAGGGATTCCCACAGAGCTGGGAAGAAAGATCAGCTGCTTTCCTCAGAGGGTCAAGAAATCCTGAGTGATGAATCTTATCTTCTCAGGAAAAGACATAAGAGCAGAGGTTGGGGTCTGCATTCCCTACTAGAAAGGGGGAACTGAAAGAGTGCCATTAAGTGGGAGGAAAATAGAAAAGTATCTGAAACTGAAAAGCTTCATATAAGCTTTACATAAAATAAGCTTTACATATTCCTAGGGAGCAGTATGTAAAAAGAAACCTGAGCAAAAGAGAGATTGGTGAGGTCAGTGCTGTCAAAAGTCCTATTATCTGATATGGTGCCAAAGCAGGAGGGAGGGTGCTCCCTTGGGCAGCACTGTGATTGTGGACTATTGTGTGTTAACTCTGAGAGATGTGATGCAGGATCATAAAATCATAGAATCATAGAACAGTTAGGGTTGGAAGGGACCTTAAGATCATCTAGTTCCAGCCCCCCTGCTATGGGCAGGGACACCTCACATAAACCATGCCACCCAAGGCTATGTCCAACCCGGCCTTGAACACTGCCAGTGATGAAGCATTCACAACTTCCCTGGGCAACCCATTGCAGCGCCTCACCACCCACACAGTAAAGAACTTCTTCCTCATATAAAGTTGTTTGAAGACTTTTCCCTCTTTCTTGCTGAAGGGGAAAATGATTAAACACCGAATAAATGGCAAAATTAAGACTAGTCTGGGCATCCATGCTCCTTCAGAGTATCCAAACAGCCAGACACCACCAATCTCTGCAGCACCAGATTGGAAAGAGCCTCAGTGATACTGATAAATCACTCTGATACTGTTAGAAATGAAGACACTGTTAACATTGAACTCTGCCTTGCTGCTTTCCTGTACTTCCCATAAGCCTTGGCTGGTTTAAAAGAAAATGTGTGTTACACTGCAGGTAAAAACAGGTTTGTGAGTAAATACACTTCCCAGAGGAGCTGATGAGAAGCAACAGAAAGAACCTGGGACTTTCCCAGATTCCATTGCCAGGTGATATTCAGACTCTGTATAATCCTGGATAACTTAAACATTGCAAAGTTTGTGTGCTCATTCCCCATAAGTACTATGTGGAATATTTCCCTGTATCAGTATGTGGTAATAGACAACAAACTTCCCCCTTTAAGCTATTCCTGAACCTCACAACATAGCCACCTAGCCTACAAACCAGAACAAATAAATACACATATTTTCTCTCTTTTTTATTTCCCATCTGCATGAAACATATGCCATGTACCGTGATTCCAAAAGATCAGAGCAGGGTCTATAGTCCACATGTTAAAACTCCTCATAAAATATGCATAAAACCTTGCAGAGGAAATCACATTTCAAACCAGGAAAAAAAAGCCCTTTTTAATGAGAGTTTAATTAATGTCAGATGGGCTCAGTTGGTAACACTCCTGCCTCTGGTGTAGAAGGTCATGGTTTGGAGCCCTACATCAGGCTCTGGGCTCATAACCAATGCTGATACGGCAATGTACTTCTGCTACACTGTTAGAGGTTCTGACCTTCAAATAAGGTGTTTAAACTAAGACTCCTCCTGCTAGTCTCCAGTGGGTCTTCCAGCTGGAAGCTAAAGATGTCCTGGCACTTTTTAAGCACCACAGGGAATAGCCCTTGCATCCTAACTTCTACTTACTGAATAAAGTAGGTTATAATATACAAATCTGAGACTCTCAGCCATTACTGACAGTTGACAGTGCACACTAATGAGACTGCTCTGGTTATTTACATGCTGACTCCACTCATCACACAGGAAATGCTCACTGCTATGTCATAAAATGGTGAAGGACTATTTTTCAGTGCTTGAAGGGGAGAAATATAAGGGAGGCATTAAAACTGGTTGAGTTCCAAAATGAGAATGCCCTGTGCATTTCACATGAAAAATAGTACCACTTAGAATAAGCCAATATTTTAGGTAAGGAGAGACAGAGATAAGAAAAATGCAAGGCTTACAGAGTAGGTAACAACCATCTCAAGACTTCTTATAAACCATAAGTCGCATCAAAATCATGACCTTCAGCAGCAAGAGGGTTAAAAATCTCAGGAAAATTCTTCCTGAAACAGCAGACAGATTGGTACCAATGTGTGTGATTCTGTTCATCAGCTGACTCATCACAAAAGGCATCCTATGAGCCCAGCTGGAAATTAAGATCTTTATGATCTGTCCATTCAGACCATCACATATGATTTACAGCTAAATAGCAGAACTGTTCCATTTCCAGCCTTGCCAATTCTCCTGGCCCCTCTTCTCCACCCTCCTCCCACCATGCACCTTGTTTTAGAACCAAAACAAGTTCTGATTTCAGCTCCAAGGTAATGGAGCTGAAATTTACCTAAAGAATTGAATTTGCACCTCAAGGAAGAAGGCAGCAATACAGTTCTTAAAAACAAAGTCTCTTTGCACAATGAATAAAACTAGTAAGAGAAAAAGCAACAGCAAAGCCCAGAACTTCATCTTGGTGTTTCCCAGGATCCCCTGTGAGAACTTTTGCTACATCCACTGAAGAATATTCTATATCTAAACTATTGACTATTCAAACCTAACAAAGGCTTCCTACCATGAACCTTACAGTTTGTGCTTCTCAAGTACCCTGGTGTCCCCTGAGCAGCAGCTGCAGAAACACAACCCTTAGAGGAAACTTTCAGCAACATCAAACTTTTTCTATTCACTCTAGCCAGGCTTGGGAGGAAAGCAAATGGATTACAAAATGATCTCGTGTGCACTGAGTCTCACAAAACGACCTGTTGAGAATAAGTGAATATAGTGCAAGAAGTCAAAGCTTTGATTATCTAGAATCTGGTTTATGTCTAGGTAAATAAAATACAATCAATTCCTATATGGCAATTTAATTGAATTTATTTGTAAGACATCCTATCTCCTTCCTTTTGTTCACTCTGCTGGGCCTACTGCCACTTGAGCAGAGCAAATTCAAATGATGCCATCTACCTTTATGAATTGTATCTGTGATATATACAGAGGCTCACTTCATGGAAATGGACTTATTTATTCTTCAGTAAATCATTTCTGGTTTTCAGGTAACAACTTGAATCTCAGAAAGGTCTGAAAAGTCATTTAGGGCTCAGAAAATCAGAGAAGTTTGAAAAGAATATGTTTTTAAAGAATGTAAGCCATACTACTATGGAGCCCAGCTGAGATCCCAGCAGGCCTCCCATGGGAATCAAAGGCAATGCTTTTGTATGGTTGTTATTCAAGATCCTGAGCAGTGATAGTATTCTAACACCTTACCTGACTGTTAGAGCCTATATAATTCTAGGTATTTCTTGGTGCAGGAAAAAGTTTGCTTTCCTGTGATTTTATATGCAATGTGATGTTGAATCAGCTTCTAAAAATGCACAAGGTTCACATCCA
>JASSUY010037718.1:34005-53693 GCA_032466535.1 Forpus xanthops | reverse complement strand
GAAGTTTAGATTGGATCTGAGGAAGAAATTCTTTCCTGTAAGGGTGGTGAGGCACTGGAATGTGTTTCCCAGGGAAGTTGTGAATGCTCCATCGATGGCAGTGTTCAAGGCCAGGTTGGACAGGGCCTTGGGTGGCATGGTTTAGTGGGAGGTATCCCTGCCCATAGCAGGGGGCTTGGAACTAGATGATCTTAAGGTCCTTTCCAACCCTAACTATTCTATGATTCTATGTGAAATAGCTTTTAAATGTTTGGCATACTTTTAAACATTGAAGTACACTCAAAACAACACATCTTAAAGGCTCCTGGTGGGGAGGAGAAGTGAAACTGAGCATAAATAGTTATTTGGTCTTGATTTTTAAGAAGTCAAAATGTGCTGCAAGTTTTTTTTCTTTAGAATAACTCTAAAAAGAATCAGAACATGTTTGATTGAGTCTAGTCTTAGTCTGTAGTGTCACAGCCAAATTCTAACTCAGGCTATTAACATCTGCATTCTCCCTGTAGACTGCACTAGAAGAAGCAAACTTCTCAATTTGTCTTTAAGCTCTTGTGGGCCCTATTGGACTCTGCTGTATAAAGTACCAAAGGCATCCTGCTGAGGAATGGCTGATGTATTTAGTCCATGCTGCTTTGAGATGGGGGAAGAGACCTTTGCAAGTACAAGCACTATGTAAGATGTTCGACGGTATTTTCCTCAGGGTAAAAAAACCTCCTTAAGGATTATTTATATTTAGACCATTGATAAATCTACCTTTTAATTACCAGTATGTGATAAATTTGACCATGTTTCAGATTTAGCCTGTTCAGTGACTGTTTGTATTTGTCATCTATTTTGACTTATATTCCTATTACAAAAATGTAACAGAATTTGCATGTAGGTTCCTGCTTTTCTTAAGTATGAGAGCTGCTGCTTGTCAACAGTGTTTTGATGGCTTCAAGTAAGATCTACGGTTCCAAAAAACACAGACCACAGTTTTGTGTATTTATATTTTTGTCAGGATAAACTTCATAGGAAACAGCATTCATTTAACTCTTGAAATGAATACCACTATCTAAGTAACAAAAGCTGGGTATGAAGTGGCTGATTATGCTGACCTAAATTCATAACAACTCTCCACTTACAAAAGTTATACTGGGCCTTCATCTTGACTTGGCTCTTCTAAATTGCTCTGTGGAGTTTTGCTCTGTGGATCAAAAAAAGAATTGTAGGCTATAAGGAATTAATTGAGGCAAATTCTTAGACTTCATAAGAGATAATAAATGGATATAAATTGGGACAAATAACGAGAGATTTAGCTAATCCTCTGCCTCTTTCTCCCCTCCAACCACTGCCCCCATTCCTGCCAGGTCTTCAGACTCAGTCTTTTTCCTGGTGCTGCAATTGAAGGTGCAGCTTGGTCTTCTGCAAATGCATCCTAGATATGGTATGAAATTAGTTAGTATACTAGAGAAGAAACAGGCTGAATGAAAGTGAGGCTCAGAAGTGTTGCCTGACTTCTGGCAGCTGTTGGACTTGCCTATAAGCCATGCAGGCATCTGTGTGATGTCAGCTCTTTCCCTCTGTCAGCAGTGGATGCAGAACACATGGGAGGTGTTTCAACATCCCTGTGCCTGTTTCTCATAGCCCCAGTCACGTTGAGTGTCTCTGTGGAGTATGCACCAGGTGTATTTTCTGATGCTTACCTTTTAGGATGACATTGACTGGGGATTCTTCTCTACACACACTGCTGCTTGCGATTTGAGAACATGAGCAGCCCTCAAATGTTTGACCTTTTCTGCTTTTCATTTCTGAAGAGCTAACAACAAATACTTCTCTCATCTAAATACTTCTTTTCCAAGAATCTGTCTTCTTTTTTTCCAAACAAAATAAACTGTCTTCTTACTTTATAAACTGCTCGTAATTCTGAGTGGTGTTCTTCTGAACTCTATATTTGTCCTTTTTTCTAAGAACATGTTTAAAATGTTAAAATTTAAAATGTTGCCTTAGCCAAGCAAGATCCCACCAATATCAATTAGAGAAAAAGAATAACCCCTTTATCGTATGCTTGTTAATATACCCTGGAGTGTCATGTTGAGATTTCCCTTTTTTGTGACTACTTATCTGCTTTGAATTGTTTGGTTCACTATAATACCAAAACTATTTTCTGCCCTATGGCTCCTAAAAAATTATCTCCCCCTGCTTCATCTGCGCTTCTGTCTCCTTCTGAAGCATAGCTTTTTCTCTGTGACCTTCTAACAGAGGCCATTTCTGGACTATCTGTTTGAGATATCAGTACCATGTTGATCATCCTCTTTAAAGCTATTAAAAAACTGCTGCCTGTTTTCTCTCTAACTGTGCACCTCTTTTGTTATTCAAAGTACTAAATAATGTTAAGCATACAAACTCTTTCTCTCATGGGACATCTAAGGGCAAATCATGTTTGCATTCCTTTAGGATGATGCGTATACAGTAACGTTGTCCAAATCTTTTCACTTGCTTACATGATTCTTCATGACATTCTTATAAAGTGTTGCCACAAACAGACTATAGCTACACTTGCCCCTTTCCATGGCAGAAAGATGTATGAAACTTCATTAAGACATAATAATGTGTCATGAGTCATAATAATGACATAGTACAGAAATAGAAATAAATTCTGGTAACAGTGAACAGGGAGGGGGGAGAAGCTTAATTTAAGCTTTGTCTTAGAAGCTGATTTTTTATTGTGCGTTTTTGGTTTGGTGATTTCATTTTTGTAAGAGGATATGTGATATTTTAAAGTTATTAAGAATTAATGGAAGAAAATCACATTACTGTGGATAATTTACTCTTTATGCAAACTCGTAGTTTGATATTTAATATCTTCTCTTTTCTGCTAGATTTACCAAGAGCTTTGAGAGTAATGGTAATTCATAAGCGCATGCTTGGAGCAAAGAGGTTGCAACGAGCAATACTTTCTTGCTCTCTATGTAAAAATCATTTCTACATTTCCAGGAATTTCTTTTGGACAATTCACTTACTTTCTTGTTAGAGACACAAAAAAAAGTTCTACAGTGTTTTAATGAGGCCTCTTATCTGAACAAATTCCTACTGCTCTTGGGATGTTAGTAAACTATGAGACTTTACTGATTTTATATTGGAGTCCATCAGCTATGTGTTGAATTCTGGTTTGTTCTGGTTCCTCAGTAGTCAACATAAACAGAATTCACTGCATCAGTGAATGAGGTTAGAGTGACCATCTCTGTGTCCATGTATGTGAAAATTGTTATTTACCTATCAGAATTTGTACCAAATTCACTGTAATTTTTGAGATCATAGATGAAGAAAAAAAAATAGGAGTTTTGTGTATTCTGTCTTTCTGGAATAACTGTGACTGAAATCAAGAAGTTCAGACTTATATTTGACCAATGAGGAACAAGCTTAATTTCATTGAATTAGAAAACTAGAGTTATTTGATTAATTCAAAATACTCATTCTCAGCTGTTTAAAATCCTTCAAATAAACACATAACTATTCTTTTACCTAATCTTTTCCTAAACAGGAAAAGAACAGCTCAAATACCTTAAAGTTCACCTCCATTTCTGCTTTAACTGAAATTTAATGAGATTTCCCTGTCTACAGAAATTGTATTCCTCCCTCAGTGATACTAACAAGCAAGAGTTAGTATTTCATCTTGTTTGCTAATCATCAGTCATAAATCAGTAATTTTTTTCTCTTGCTGCTTAATGCTAAGTTTCACGCACAATATGCTGAACCTGATTATAAGAAAGTCCAGGTAATTTAATGTTATCATTTTTGTACGGTTGGCAATTTAATAACTAAAATAATCACATAAGAATTCTTGCATTTAATGTCTCAGCTAAAAATCTTTCCATTCTTTAATAGATTTAGAGAGCAGCTTGTTTTCTTGCACTTTGTCAAAATTCTCAGAGCACCACCGCTTCCTTATCAAGAATCTCAAACCACGAAAACACCGTCATCTGCTTTCTTTCAAAACCATTTTATGGGGTTTTAGTGCAGAGAAGAGTTTCTTGAAAAAATGAATATGCAGTTTTAGCCTGCTTTACACAGTGAATGTTAAGGTCTAGTTTGAACTACATTATGGTTAATGGTGGCTGCTATCTATTACCTTTGAAGGAGATTTGATCTCTTTGCCCCATTTCTACTCTTTTCTTCCCCCAGAGAGAAGGGCTATGAGTGTATATATATATATATATATATATATATATGGTATTGTCTTGCTTATGTGAATTATGTTCAGAACTTTGCTGTATGTCTACATATTACGTAGTTCACTTGCTTAAGATGGAAAATGTAGTTATTGTATCCATTGCCTATATTGTACCATGAAATAAAACAGAATTTCCTTCCACTGGAAAATAAGTAGCTCTTTTCTTGTGATTAATTGGTGGCAACAGAGCTGCTACTGAATATTTTACATTGTTAAATACTACAATGTTGTTATTAGAGGTTTTAGAATAGTTTCTCCAAAAACAACATGCCGTATAATTCCATTTGTACAGTAGCTCCCTCTCATTCTTGAAGTAGAGAAATATGATGCTATTTTGGTTTATTTCAGCAATTGTGCAAGGATCTGAAAGAGTTCTCTGAAAACAGCATTTCCAAAGGGATTTGCTATTCGCAGCAAATCACACTCTCCCCAGCATGTTTTTACATGCCATTGAGTAAACAACCAAATCAGTACATTGTGTGAAGACTAAAATCTTCTGAAACAGTTGCTCAACAAATGGTATGGCTCAGGAAGACAGTTTGATCCCTAGCTGTACAAGAGAGCAGCATTCTGTACAGTAATACTAATAAAAATAGCAAATAGCTAGAGTCTGTAATAACAGGTATGTTACAAAATCAGTCAGGGAAGCACATGTCATTGTTAAAAGTGATTGGGGAATTTCTACAGCAACGTGGAGGGTCAGCTCCTCCAAATCAGTGAAGCCATCCTCCTCACCAGACACAATGCCAGCTGACTGGAAATTCCAACTACACTCATCCTGTCAGTTTCTATTTTCTTTTGTCACACAATGAAGACTGTCAAGAATTTTTTACATTGAACTTAGTTTAATTTGAAGATCACAAATCTGAATACAGTTGTGCTTGATTTATTTATTTATTTAATGTTATCCCCTTGTTTCCACATTGAAGAGTTCCCAAGAAATTTATGGAGAGAACAAAAAAGGGTGTGTTCCTTATGCTTATGAGATTCTACAGGTTGCTCTCCTGTCCTTTTTAGAAGAGGCCAGCTTGTTTCTCTGGGTACAGTTGGTTTGCTCTGTGCATTGCCATAAGGGAAATAAAGCCATCATCCTTTGGTTTTGTTTTCTTTGGGACTGAAATCCATTTGTCTTTTACATGTACATCACAATGCATGTGAGAAACAGGAACTGAAACATAGGCTGCATTTTAAAATACATTTTGCTACTTTTTAATTTAATGTGTGATTTGTGAATAGTGAAAAGAGCAAAAGGAAGGAATAGAAGGTATTAAACTGTAAAACTGAGCTAGTGTTCAGTCTGTGATGTTTCCTCAATGGGGGCGGTGTAGGGGTAGGTGCTAATCTCTCTCTGGTAACCAGCAACAGGACACAAGGAAATGATTTGAAACTATGTCAGGGGAAGTTCAGATGACTGGATATTGGGAAAAGGTTCTTCACTTGAGAAGGTGTTTGATCACTGGAACAGGTTCCCCAGGGAAGTGGTCACAACATCAACCCTGCCAGAGTTCAAGGAGAATTTGAAAGATGATCTTAATTGGATAATTTAGGTACTCCTGCGATGAGCAGGGTGTTGGACTCTGCAGCCCTTATAGCTCCCTTCCAATTTGAGATATTCTGTTATTCTGTATCTCACAAACAATTATAAGGCAAAATGAGTGTAGGAGTGCCCTAGAAAATTACTAAAAACAGCTGAGAAAGAAAATGACCCAGGTTTCTATCCTAAAATTATAATTCCCTGATTTTCTTTTACAGCTACCATTGCACTGAGGTGGTGGTCATTTAAAAAAAGAAATTAAAAAAATAGTAACTTGGCTATAAAGTCTAAGCTGAGCTCTCTCATCAGGAATTTTTCTTTATTTAGACATGTATCCTAAATATAGATTTCTTTCTATTCCTGAACATTACAGTTTCACAAAACTATGGCTTTGTAACCCTGCTACAGTACGTCCTAAAGGTCACTGCTGACAGCATCATGAGTAGAGCATTTCCCACTGTTACCACCTTATTAGCACTCAGGATTTGTAAATCAATTATACAGGGACATGTCAAGATTGAAGCAAAGAAATGATTCATTGATAGGCTCTGAGGATAATTTAAGAATTTTTATTTATGAAAGTTGTATGATTAAATTTTGAGAGATTCAAAAATTTATCATTCCTTACAAGAAAAAAAAAATCATGAAGACATACAAAACATCTGTATATGTTCCCCGTATCTTTTCCCTTATCAGTTCTGACCATTTGAGACAGTTCAGTCATCAGAAGTCTCCCATCTGTTTGCTGACAGAGACTCCCTTATCTTTCTGCAGCTGCAGTCTCTTGTCTGGTTTTGCAGCTGTCTGTTGTGAAAATTATGCCTTGTTCTTCCATTCCCTCCCTAAGCTCTTGAAACCAACATCTTTCCAAGTATTTAAAAACTCGAGGTCCTTGAAATAATAGGACTTGAAGTCCTGAATTAGCAGGCATCCTATTTGTCCTGTTTCCAAGGAAATACCATTGATTTCTAAAGTCAGAGTACGCTGGACTGGTTTCCCTAATCCCAGTCATTCTGTTGTTCACATATATCCTTCTAACAAATGCCAGAGCTTTGGTAACCTTTCTCTTTCCCTGTTTGGGAAGAGATGTGACAACAAATGGTTGACTTGATATGCATTAAGAAATAATATATTCAAAAGGCTAACAGTTTAATATCTTCAAACAGAACTGATAAACTGCACACAGGTATTCTTTTTAACTGAGAACTCCTGCATATTAACTGTTTAGTCATTTTTAAATGGTATTCTGTTATCATGAGGAAAGAAGCAGCTTTATTCCGTGTTTAACTTGATTTTACAGTGAATTATCTTGGAAGAGACAAGTTCTAAGTCCCTGCAAAAGAAAACGAGAAAAGATATTAAAATTATGTCTACAGCCTTTTAACGGGTAGGTATAAATGTGCTAATCACTCTAATTCCAAAACCATCAAAGCAAAAGCACATCAAGTAGTAGGGGTCCATAGGGCCTAGATAAAAATCCTTTTCAAATATTCTGTTAGTCTGCATATATAAATTTACATTCTTAAATAGGTTTAGATATGCACAAGGAAAATAGATTCAGCTCTGGGTTATTATAATGAAATATTGTGGCACATCTATTAATAGAAAGTCATTTTGAGATCTATTTATCTAAAATCAGTACCCAAATACATCAACTTTAACACAGCACTAAACTACGTGGTTTAGTGGGAGTGGAGGGACTTGTTTTGGTTTTCTTTGCATCTTGGAGTTCTTTTGCAACATATATTTGAATACTGGACATCAAGAGAGCAGCCTGAGGAGAAAGACTTGGGGGTTTTAGCTGATGAGAGGCTCGACATGAGCTGGCATTGTCCACTCACAGCCCAGAAAGCCAGCAGTATACTGGGATGAATTAAAAGAATCATGACCAACATGTCAAGGGAGGTGATTCTTACCCTCTGTTCTGTTCTGTGACCCCTTCTGAAGTACTGCACTCAGTTCTGGGTCCCCAACATAAAAAGGTCATGGACCTGTTGAAGTGAGTCTGGCCACAAAGGTGACCCATGGGGCTGGAGTGCCTCTCCTACGAAGACAGGCAGAGAGAGGTGGGCTTGCTCAGCATGAGGAAGAGAAGGCAGGCTTTGTAGAAACCTTATAGCAGTCTTCCAGTATGTAAGAAGAGATCTGGAGACAAACTTTTTACAAGGGCATGTAATGATAGTACCGGGGGAATGGCTTTAAACTGAAGGAGGGTAGATATAGATTAGATATTATGAAAAAATTCTTTACTATGAAGGTGGAGAGACACTGGAACAAGTTGCCCAGTAAATGTTGTTTCCCGGAAGTGTTCAAGGCCAAGTTGGACAGGGCTTTGAGTAACCTGGTCTAGTGGGAGGTTTCCCTGCTCATGGCGGGGGACTTGGAACTAGATGATCTTTAAGGTCCCTTCTAACCCAAACCATTCTATATCTCAATATTCAGGCTACCCATGGCAAATATATGAAAGAGATCCCTCTGCCACACTCACTTTAACTTTTTTAATTAGCCACTATGAAAGAGAAAAACTGACTGCTGTTGCTGAACCCAGGACATTATGGCTTCCTGCTTTGATCAGAATTCCTTCCAACACTAGATCCGCGATGCCCTGATAATCCTACAAATGCATCTGCATTGCAGTAATAGAAAGAATCTTGCTTGGCAGCTAAGTGCTACTTAAAAAATGAAGTTATACACACCTGAGATACGTGTTATAGTAAACCTGAGGATAATGAATTCATCCACTTATCACAAGTGCCTTTGAAGAACTTTGCTCTAATATGGATCTATCAGCTTAATTTTGTTGTTTGTCTTTTGTTCTGCTGTACATATTCAACTTTACATTTTGTAGTCAGAGGCAAAATGATATGTCTTGTCTTCCAGTCAGAATAATATTTTTCTACTCTGAATAGAAAAGCTCCCAAATCATCTACAGAATTATTAGCACATGGCTTTTTCAACAGTGCCTGTAACACAGCTGGTTTAGTCATGAGAGCAGCCTCCCCTTTGCTTTCAGGTTTTGATGAAATTTCATGAGAAGACTCTTGGGAAAGTATTTTTAATTCATAGGTAGGGAATGCCAGAAGCAAATTAACTTCAGTCAGTCAGTCTTGGTTCATGATCTCAAAACCTCATGAAAGTCATTCTCAAAGATAAGAAAGAATCATGCTCTGTAGCTGAAGACCAGCTTTAAAAAACTCTTTGCTGTTTTTTTTATACCATTTTAAACATTTTGCCTTTGTATTCCTTATGACAATAAGAAAATGTAGCCTGTAGCTGTTAGTGGTTTAATGTGTCTATTGAAAACTAGCAACTGCTTCTGCATTCTTTTCTTATAATACTATTTGAATACATATGCGATTTCCTTCTATTAACTACTCCGTTATATATTGTCATGCTGTAAGCATTCCAGAAGGGACACTATTAAGTATTAATGTCCAAAGACATCTCCATGTCCCCTTAGCCATAGTGCTATGATATTATAGATTAAAAAAAAAGAAAAAAAAAAAAAAAAGCCAAAAGAAAACCAGAATGGAAGCCCTGAAAAAAAAATAAAAATAAACCTAAATGTTTCATTTATGATCTGCTAAAGATTTCTCACATTCAGGTCCACCAATTTAGAAGGAAGATTTTCGGTTATCTGACCAAGACTCATGATGGTGCAGACAACTATCATAGAATCTATCCCAGACTCACTGGTTTTCATATTAAAATCACTTTGTTTCCATTATTCATGCTTACTTGGAAAGCTGTTCTAGAAACTCATTGCAGTGATGGATTGGTACCTTCCAAATAACACCGTATTATTTCTCTTTAAACTTTTTCATATCAGTTATAACCATGTGGTTACATGTGAGTGTGTTCTGTTAGGTTAAACAGGTTTTTCCCACCTTCTCAGGCTCTCACAAGGACTTCCACCCCTGAACCACCACCAAGTATTCTCAGAAAGCATCCCACCTACTTTCTGCATGTTGTTTATGAGGTTAATAAATAGGTTCCTTTTGCCTCTTTTCTCCTAAGGCAGGTTTTCCATTCTGTTGGAAATAGCATTCAGTGAAGTGCTATTTGGAACCTGAAATAGCATTCAGTGTATGAGAAGAACTCTGAACAGCATCACCTATGAAGGTGTTAATATTTTCCTGATATGCTAAAAAAAAAATCCTTCTGAAGAAGAACTATGATTTTTTTTTTCAAGGCTGCACATTTTACTATTGATAGGGAAACTATGTTTCCCTTTTAAATATTCAAAGTGTACACAAGCAAGAATCAGCTGCAATGGTATCATTGGGTTCACCTGGTTAAACGTAGTTTATAATTCTCTAAAGCCACACAGTTAATGGTTGAGGGAAAGAAAACTTTTTTCATTTACTCAAATCCACATAATTCTGCATTTAAATCTACTGACCAAAGAACTTCATTGTATTTGGTTTGGATGGAGTGACCTTAACTTCAGCCAAATTCAACATGATTTCAGTAGCTGTAGCTTGTAGCATGCCCAAAATTGACGACAGGTTTCTTTTGTGTTTCTGGGAACCTACTGATCAAGTTAACTTGTTTATATGTTCTGAAATGCTGAAACTGTTGATAGAAAAGACAAGATTTCTGGTGCTGATGGGAGCAATGTTCTACTATGACTTTTTTCCTAGAAAACCTTAGTACAAAATAAGTTAGCGCTGGTACTGGAGGGAAGGAAAGGGGGAAGTCTTGTGAGGGTGTGTGATGCTGTTTTATTCAGAAAAACCTTTTAGGAACTTTTAGATAGTCTTCATTTTATTTATTATCATCTCTATCTTAAAATTATGCTACATTCCAACATGCAGCTTTAATCCATCTATAAATCTCCTGGTCACCTCACATAACTCTGGGCATACAAAGTTATTTTTGCATCTGTACCAGATGTAACAGTGTGTAACAAAACACACTGTCTCTAAAACAAAGGTTGTAGGACAGAAATAGAGCTTAAAAGAAAGTGGTGAATCATTAAAAGCATGAAGTACCCTGAATAAAGATGTGATGTTTAGGTTCTAGGGGATAGAGGAGGAGTAAGTAAAACTACCAAGAGGTAAATATGACAGATATAAGGTGCAGACAGTCATCTAGGGAGTTGCAGGTTTGGACAAAATAGATGAAAATGCAATCTTGGATGATTTTAGCAGGAAAGATAGGATTGACCTCACACTAACGAAATTGTTATAACACACTGTCATTTTGAAAGAAAATGAGGAAGAAGAGACTAATAGAAAATTTTTCAGTGGAAGTCATAAGCGCAATAAGCCGCTGAAGAATAACAGAAGTGGGGCTTTTTCACTTCACAAGGAAGGATCTGGTGATCTACCTTAGTAAGAAAAGGTACAGTGACAAAGACAGAAGCGCTATTGGAGGAGGCAACATATTCATTATACATGAGAAGTAATAGGCACACTGGTGAGATAGAATCACACCTCAAACATTGATTTGAAGAGGCAAGTTGTGTAGGAGAAAACAATTTCAAGGTATAAATAACTATGAGGCCAAAATGGAATCAACAAAGTATGGACGCTGTGCACAGGAAGATAAATACCTTCAGCCCTGGTGGCTGTGAGAGGAGTGCACCCCTCAAACCTCAGGGGTGCAGGTCCCAGAAGAGGAACAAACAGCAAGCAGGTCTTGTATCTTTCTGGGACAGATGGTTCAGACCCTAAGAGCCTGCAGTTCATGCAGACCAGGGTGAGGGCACTGGCATGTCTGTTTTCTGTATAGTTACACAAGCCCCTTCACAGAGGGTAAAAGGAAACTAGGGACTGGGGGGAAATGCAAGAAAGGCAGGGACATGAAAACAAGAGAGCTTTGGAAAGGGACCGCAGAGGAGAATATGTAGGCACTGATAAAGAAAAGAAAGAGAAAGGTTACAAGAAAGAGAAAAATGGGTTAAAAATTAAGGGAGTAGAATAAGGAAAAAAGAGGGTTTAGGAAGTAACAGTTTTCAATGGTAGAGCATACTATTTCTATAAATAGTCTGAGAATTATAAGGGAGGTGAAAAAGAACAGTCTGTATCTGGTGTTTGGGAGTGAGATGGATCTGAATAAAAGGAAAATTAATCACTCATGAAAACCAAATGTTTTATTGAAAGCACAGAATTATAATAAATGGTTTAATTAAACATTGCTCACTAGGTATTTTGTGCATGCAAGTCAGGCACACATCTTCCTTATCTGTAAGACATTTTGTTAACCAGTTAATAACTTCTGAGTGCTAGTTTCTGTGAGGTAATATTAAAAAGAAAATAAGAGACATATCTGCCATGTCAGTGCCAACGCTCTTTAAAGCTCAGCTGCTGACATTGTAAATTGCAGGCTGGCCAAATGGCAGCCATGCCCATTCTTCTTACTTTTTCCCTCCCTTCTCCCTATCCTTTTTAAGGTTAGCAATCACACAGCAAATAGACACAGCAGACGGATTTGTTTATGGAGGCCACTCTTCCATACCACCTCCTTAGTTTCCATTCCTTCTGAGAACGTTCAGCAGGTGCTGCAGAAGGTCACTATCTTCTAAGAATAGTTCAGTACTAGTCTGGGCCCTCTGCTAATTGTTCTGTACCGCTAGCCATCCAACAGACAGCAAACCAGCTTGTTAGAAAGTGCTTTTCATTTTACCCTGGGAACTAGGGTGAATTTTGGAGTGAATATTGATTTTTACATGTTTAAATCCCGCTTTCAAAATTCTGTATTGGGGGAGGACACAAAAGTTATAGATTCTAAATCCATTTATTCTTACTGTGCTGGCTTTATCCTGCATTTCAAATCATTGTGCTAAAATGCAGGATGCTGAGGCATACAGTTTTTAATACTAGGCTTTCCCATCTTTTCAATGGGGTTGAGGGGAAAAAGAAGAGAAAATTAAATAGTTATCTTCAAAGCGCACCTTGCACAGAGCCAATATGTGACCTAAAGCCTACTTTGGGGGAGTTGATGAATAAAAATTGCATCATTTGGTTAGCATCTTTTGCTTATAATAAAAGTTGTTGAATTACCTGAGGAGATATATGCAAATAAAGGATACAATGACAACATTTTGTATGTAGATGTCATAACATTGTTTTTATGACCTGAAATCATATTATTATGCACTGCCTCTATATGCCTAACTAAAACATGTGAACAGTTCTGTAATACTTGAAGAACTCGGGATTTAAGGAAGCAAATAAACATTAGAATGTACGCTATGCAAAAATATTTTCAGACATTTGTTGCAGCTCCCCATCTTTGTTAGCAGTGACATCCTGTTAAGCGCTGACAGGCTAGACTTAGAGGCTGAAAGGAAACGAATGCCAGAAATGTGTTACATCTTTTTTATCCCAACCATAATAAAGTAATCAGTGAGGATATAATTCTTCAGGATATGATTATACCTTCTCTCTGAAGTCAGTTAAGTTCATTCAGATGAATCTTTCATTCCAAGCGTGCCTTTAATGTGCCTGAATATTTTTGACTGAGGAGCTTGGTATTCTGTTCGCTCTTACTCCAAAATAAAGTATAAATCATAACTATCTCTTTATATCGGAAATTTTCATGACCTGTAACTGCAATATTCTATTAGACAATGAAGCAGATGTAAGTGCTAAATGACATTCAAAGTGCTAAACTGCATTCAAGTGAGGTGTGTCTCTATTGGCACACCTGACAGAGACAGTAGTATGAATCTCTCGCTAAGGTATCTTGGTTCACTTCACAGACTCATATAGACATCTGACTATCTTTATGAAAATTACCATAACTGACACATTTTAGTGGACAAGCAAACCCTTTGTTAGTTACAAGGTGAAAGATTTATGCCTTTCTCAGACCCAGGACCACAAACTGCGTGCTGCCAGCTTCAGAGCACTCCACGTGCTTGTGTGATATACAAGAAACTGATGAAAAATCTGTTTATGTGGGTTTGGTTTTTTTTTCCCTCTGGATGTAAGAACAAATGAGAAAGGGGAAATGAAGTCTGGAAATATAAGGATTTTTAGGCTTAGTGTAGATAGGAAATGGTTCTTGCTTGAAGGATACTTTGTACATGGCTAGCATGGCAGAGAAAAGCATCACTGAAAACGAAGATGAGTCCTATTCAGCTAGACAGGCAGGATGCTAATCCATTTATGTGCTGAAAAGGAAAATAAAAAACAAGTCCATTATCAACAAAGGAAATACTATGGAAAGAAAACGATGAAAGAAGCTGCGAAAATAAGAGAAGGTGTCTGTGTAAACTAATCTTATTGAGTATGCTCTTACAACTGTGAAAGGGATTTCATTGGTTTAGGGGAAGTTTGCAGTAACTAAACAGTGTTGCTGTGCACTGAAAATGATGGTGTGTCCCCAGAAGAAAAAAGAGAAAACTTATGGACAGCACTAAATAATGACCATTAGTGCAAGAGACTTCCTAGCAGGTAGCTAGAAATTCAGGGGAAAATCAAAAGGGCAGGGTTTTTTATTTTGACTGATTTCAATCCCTTGAGTTAGTTAAAAAAGGTTCAGAGACATTAAACAGAATTTCTTGGATGAACAAGTGAAAGGAGCTTTACTGTTCCTGGCCAAACTTCATGTCAATTATAAGAAAAAGTTTAGAGACTGAAAATCTCTGAATGGTTTATTGAGAAGGTTATGATGACCCATTAAGGGAAAGTTTTGCAAGTCTGTCTGCTCAAGTCATTGGACAGTTTATTTCTGTTCTCTTTGCTTTTAACGATATATTAACACATTCTGTAGCATTGTGGGCTCTGTATTTTTCACATGCTACTTCAGGGAAGTGAATATCTGAAATTAAAATTCCTGTGTGAATCAATGACATTCATCTCTTGTGCCTTTATGTAAATTAAATTATTAAAAAAACAGAATATACTTTGAAATCTGGCAAAACCAAAGGTAGGACTCACAGCTGGGTTGTTCATAAGTTTAAACCAGAAGTCTTCCTATTCACATATTATGATAACAGGCTTTGAACATATAGTGTCTATATGCAAACTTGCACATGCCTAAGTTGGGATACAGGAAATCAGCCTTCTGTCCTTCTTTCCCTTTGAAGCCATGTTTAGGTATTGGATTATTAACCCTTTCTCATTACCAGTGTTTCATACATTACTAAGCTATGTTGCCTGCAAACAAAATTAATTGACCCATCTGTTACAAGCATAGATATTGTTGCTATACAAATAACTGATTTTGAGATAATTGTGCGCATTCTTTCAATTGGCCAATACAGTATCTTCTGAAAAAATATTCATCATTGCTATTCACCAGTGAGGTATGGGGAGGAAACAGCAGTGCCTCAGCTAAATAAAACAAAAGTGGCTTTGATAACTGCCACTGGACCTATCACAAGCATATCTCCATGACATAGTGTAGGTGTGTGAAAAAATACTCCTTTGGAAGATATGTGCTCTATTTTAATTACTTGCAAAAAAAAATACATTATGTATCTTCTACACTATGTAAATTTATCTATCAAAATGTAAATATATGAGTATCTTCAAACAGGATTCTGAAACATGGTTTGAATTTCTGTTACCTTAAGCAGATGGTAGAAAAACAGTTGATGTGACCATCAACCATAAGCACAAGGCTTTGAGGTTGATTCTTTTGTGTACTGATCCTAGCGGCTCTTCCACAAAATCTGTGTTACCTCCTGTGCAAGTTTTATGAAGTAGTGTGGGAGATCAACTTTCTTGACTCTATGGAACAACTGCTGCTTGCCATCATGAAAGCAATAAGCACAATTTTACTAAGGATCCATGTCATTATTCCGCATTCAGCCTATGATGGCTGAGTAATCTTACAGGAACAGAGACTTCTTGAAGATGTAGTTACATTACTATACAAAATGCTAGGTGATAAATGTAGGTATCTACTAGAGGCAAAATCAAACACTTTTCAAAGCATCAACCACTATTCAGATATCAGATAAAGAAAATATAACACAGTTAATAAAAATTAACATAATTACTTCAGATTTAATAATATTCAGATGAAGACAAACAGTGCTATTATCAGATGCTCAATATTCCTGGTTCATAATCTTTCATTTTAATTAACCTCTATTACCAAAAGTGATTCTGCTTAAAGTACATTCTGCTGTAAGACATTATGTGTTAAACAGTTAATATCCAAAATTAGAGATAGCCACTAAAGCACATGAACGGACACTAATGACAGAGCAACCACTGTCCAGACAATACAACACAAAAAAATATTGCAAAGAATACCAGGATCACACTGAGAAAATACTGATCAGAAAATTATTTCCTTCAGTCCTTTCCCTCGCCAAGGGTTGTCACTATAATTTTTCTTCCCTAATGGCTTCATTTTACATGTAAGCAAATAAGAAGTGTGCAAAAAGTGGTTTAAAAGGGCCTTGCTTTTTAATGCCTTAACTTTGCATTGAAGTCCTACATGGATTTGTGACTTTGCATCCTTTGTTTTGTGTCTCCGGTGTGGTCCAAGATTATTTAATTGCTCCTATGTCAAGTCAAGGATATGTTGATATTATTTGACATACACTTTTAACTAAGCACAAGAATATTGTATTTCTAATTTCTGGCATACTAAATATTTGAAGACAACTCTTGGGGTAGATGTCTTCTTTCTAGACATTAATCTCACTGCCCAAATTAAAGAAATGCTTAATTAGTTTAATGGCACAGACTTTTAATCAAAATAATAAAAAGAAGAGGTAGAGCCTTAAATGCTTTACCATAAGTATTGACATTTTTAGGAATGGCAAAGGAATAGGAGCGTGAAATTCAAGTAAGGTTTAAAAAAATAAAAAGCTTACATTCATTTGGAAGATAAACTGCTTTAAAAGGATATTTTTCTTGCTATTTTTTAATCAGTATGAGGTAGATATTTATATCAGATATCCTGTGAAAATGAATTTGTTGATATTTTTGAAGTGATTAGTATTTAGCAGGAGATACTGATTGTTTCTTTTACCATTGCCAGTTAATATTTTATTTGAGATTTATTATATCTTTCCATAAACCATATTGTCAGTGTTTTTATTGTGATAACAGGCTCAAATACATTGTATTCATTATTTATGGAACAGCTAAAAATTCTGTGATTCCCTATTAAAAACAGTGCAACTGCATGATTATATTCATATTTATTTAAATGCTAAAATCCTGGAAACATCTTAAAGTGTTTGGGGTTTTTTCTCTCAATTTCTCTAATGTGAGCAGAGTAGTCATGTAGCCCATGAAGCTACTACCTCTATGCCCAACAGCTGAATCACACATTGGGAACTGAATCACAGCCCTCAAGAGAGAAACATGGTGAATTGATTTTTGATCAATAAGAAAATCTACTGAATATGTGGAAGCAAGAAGAAAGTATATTAATTAAGAAGATCTTGTAATCTTGTACCAAGGAGTCTTTTATTGTTTCCCTAGGGTAATTGTTTTTATCACATTTTCAAAGAAAATAAACCTAAAGGGAAATTCATTAACTCCTTATGATATCGGATGGTTATAATTCTAGAAAGACAGCAAAACAAAATCAAAGTTATTTGACACCTCTACCAGAAACAGTATATTTAGCTATATAAGTCTTAGTCCAGTAAGTCTGGAAAAATGATGACTGGATCAATAAGCACTGATTGTCCATGTCCATCAGTGCTGACTGTCCAGCATAACTGAAAGAGAGACAACATAGTGATTTTTCTTGATGGCTTTTCCTCAGTCTTAGAATGAACTGGCTGAGGAAAATGTCTGTCCAGGACTGTTCTAGGTTTTTAAAGAAACCAAAGCAAATCTATTTTTTCCAGTTCTGCAATTTTGTATTATTGCAAATCTATGTGCTATTTAGAATTTCATGCTGCCAAACCTGATTGTAGGATCGAAGTCATAATTGTTTAACTTTCCTCACAGGAGAAGTATTGCACAAGATATAATCTTTTTCATTCATATATCTCTTGCACTTAAATTGTGTGTTCCACAAAAAGAGAAAAAAGGAAAACTTCAAACCTCCAGAATCTCCAGAGAGCTCATTATAGCTCTTTAAGCTAAAAAATTTCTACAGCTATGTCACAGTAGCTCATGGCATTTTTCACCTGCAGACCCAAATATTGTTTCAAGCAAACCCTAATACTATTGCTATGGCAGGTTGTCTTGGGAAGAGTCTGCCACCAGTTAGAATCATTCCTCCTTTCCCCTGCTTTTCTTTCTCTTCATCTATACAGGGGAACACAACAAGGAACTGAATAGCCAACTAGCATAAAACATGTGCAACTGCTCAGAGTGACTTTTGCACAGGTCTTGGAGGAGTCTGTGCATTTGTTCTGAGAAATGGATTATGCCAGAGCATATGTTGCTCCGTAGAGGACACACGAAAAGGGACATCTGCCTGGGAGACTCTGCTCCATCTCTTCCCAGGTAGCCACTAAGGCAGTTTTACCTTTCTCCTTTTCTTTTGTCCTTTATTTCTCCCCTTCCCCCTTTTCCCCAAGAAAAAAAAAAAGATATTTTCACCATTAGAGTCTACACATAATCAGCCATGAACCCTCCAATTAGTCTTTGTGCACCTAAGCCTGTGTAACAAACAAATAAGAACATGCTGTGATCACTCTTCAAAAATCCATCTTGACATCCCCTAGGACTAGTCTAACTACAACAGCATAATACTTTCACTGGCAAGTATATCTTGATGTTGAACTAATTTTTTACATTCAGGTGTACTCTGAAGATAGCATTTTCTTTCCATGAGTCATATTACATCTCTGCTATTTCAACTGTCATTTTTTACTTGTAATGTAGGCACCATAATTAAGAGCCAGAAATACACTGAGAAAAATGCTTACACAACATGAAAATATAATATATTTTTGTATATATGTATACAATCCCATATGTCATGTAAAGCAGTAGACTTCAGGGTGACCGAGGATGTGTTTCTCTTACTCTTTACTAATACTTTCTCTCTGGGTTTAAACAAGAATCAAAGTAATATTTGAAATATAAACAATTCAGAGGGACAATATTAAATAAAAATTGCATGTTGCTTTTATCAAAGTGTAGAGACTTAACTTTAAACTTCAATATTATTATGCTTTTATTTTTCTTTATATGCTGACTGCAGACTTTCTCACTGAGGGAATGAAACCACACAGATGCAATTAGAAAAAGACTGAGTTGGAAGCAGGTGAAGTTATGTGCCCTACCAGCCAATTATTCTTGAAAAGAAAACCTAAGTCAAAGCATAGTTGTTCTTATATTTTTATTACGTACTGTTAAAATAATTGTGTACATCCAAATATTTTACAACCCAAACTTGAACAAGTCATACAACTGAATGCATATTTAGAAAAGAGCTTTGAAGATAATTCAATTGATTTTTTTCCAAGAAATATTCTTGATTTAAAGGTAGTTGTGGGCAAGAGTGTATATGGTTTCCAACATAAGGAGACTATAATGTATCATACTCACTAAGCAGGAATTCTTTTTTCAGGAAAATACATCTGGCATTAAGAAGGGATGCAGTAGGTGGAGAGAAGGAAAAAAAGAAGAAACATGATAGGAATGACAAAATGGTTGTTTTCACCAAATAGATTATCTCAAGCCAAATTGAAAGTCTGGCAGACTTAATGTGGGACATTAGAAAGAGCATTTGCTGAGTCTGAGTAAAAATGTAAACATAGTTAAATTTTACTTTACGCTCTTCAGCACTCTCCAGTATTTTACAGTGTCTGTCTAAAGCTTCTTGGTGTGCATATATAGAAGCTAAATACCCTGCCACAGCTCCCTGTAGTCAGTTTATCTTATCAAAAGAAGAAACTTTGAATCATAAAATCATAGAATCATAGAATAGTTAGAGTTGGAAAGGACCTGAAGATCATCTAGTTCCAGCTCCTCTGCTATGAGCAGGGACACCTCCCACTAAACCATGCCACCCAAGGCTATGTCCAACCCGGCCTTGAGCACCGCCAGCAATGGAGCA
>JASSUY010037718.1:0-33905 GCA_032466535.1 Forpus xanthops | reverse complement strand
GAGGTCTCCATGCAGCCTTCTCTTCTCCAGGCTGAACAGCCCCAACTCTCTCATCCTATCTTCATACGGGAGGTGCTGCAGTCTCCTGATCATCCTCGTGGCCCTCCTCTGGACTTGTTCCAACAATTCCATATCCTTTTTATGTTGAGGACACCAAAACTGCGCACAATACTCCAAGTGAGGTCTTATGAGAACAGAGGGGCAGGATCACCTCCCTCGCCCTGCTGGTCACACTCGTTTTGATGCAGCCCACTCCACACTATGCACAGGAACATGAGGTTCCTGTGACAGATATCTACCCTAAAGCTGGAGTATTTGAATTACCTTTCTCAGTTTCATTAATTTGCATTGGGTTTTTTTGAGAGGAGATATTGACACAAGTCACCGCAAAGAAGTAATCGTCTATTTGTCTTTTTTTATCTCTATGCATGAGTAACTAAGCATGCTAAGTCTGCTATCCACATTTTTGGGCTTAGCTGGATTTCTTTCCAGATCAAATTGTCTAGATGAAACATTTAAATTGACCTAGTATCTTTACTTTGGAAAAATCTGGATTTAGAGACCAGTCAGGACTATATGACTCAATTCCACCTCTAATTTCTGTATAGTAGAGATAGGAAGCCTTCTAGATATTGCTGTCTAAATCTTACAGGGCAATTGAGTTTCCCCTGATAGCCTTAGCCAAAGAAATTGTAGCAGAGCCACATATAAGCTTCATAGGCATGGTGCGTGAAGAGGTTATTTTATGTTATTTTTGTGCTGGGTCTGAGCCTGAGGTCTCTTTAGGAGTGTCTTGTGACAACAGTACAGCATTTTACAACTGTTTCTTGAAGAATTTACCATCAAGGCAGACAGTGAGGATACAGACATGAAATATATGAAGGAATGTTGAATGTAGTGACTTCTAGTTTAACAACATGCATAAACTCTCATTTATCTATCAGGACAAACTTAACATCTGTCCTATCATCTCTCAAATCAAGAACACTTACCATCTGTGTCCCAAAACACACTCAATTAGAAAACTGCATGAGGTTTAGCAGTCTCAGAACCATGGCAGACCTGTTGCACTGCCTGCAATTGTTTTTAGACTCTTACTGGGAGGGGAAGACCTGAATCTGTCTACGATAGCATGCATTAACTGACTAAATGCCTCCTCTAAGGGGACCAACAAATATAGTGACTGTAAGAGAAACTTCATGCAGATGCCATCGAAAATTCACTGCACTGTTATGAAAACCTCCAAACAGTCCACAACAGTAAATGTCAGAGGAAACCTAGCATGTGAGTATTGGCAAATGTTTTCTGTATGACTGTGGCATGCTGCTTCTTCCACAGTGTCTGTGTTCCCATCGTAAGTGAGCCTAGGAAACCAGTATCTAATATAATAAAGCAGTTTTTATGTCTCATGGTGGCAAAGGAAATGAGATATGCAGCACAAAATCAGTGTCCGTGCCACATGGGGTGATTCTGAACGATCAGCCACTGTGTCACATGCCATTTTGCTGATTTTGAAATACAGCAAATCATATTGTACTAATATGCTTCAAAGCTTTTAAATGCCTGCTGATTGTATTTTTTATGCCCCTACAGAGAGGGAACTGTTAATCTGTATGGAGCATATTGTATGTAGTTAATTTGATAGACTGTTGAAGAGAGGCTCAGGTCTTTGCTGAATAAAATCGCAATTTAAATGTAACTCTCTGCTTGTTAGTCTAGAAAAGTAGAGTCTCATTTAATTGGCTTGCATTGATTGTTTGCAACTGCTTATTAGTTTAATACAGTGTTTTGACACAACTGTAGCTTTCTGCTTCCTTTCAAATAAATGGAAAGAGAGGTTCCTACTAACATAGAATTCTGTTCAATCTCAGTTTCCCAGTATATGGATATAAGAAAGATGTGTTTATAACCTTTGAAATTTGATGTTTTTTTAAACTATACACAAAAGTGGAGCCTGAAAAATGAAAATGTGGAGACTGACAGGAAATCATTACTTTTTTCTTCTTTATATACTGCTTGATCTGTCTGTGTCCAAGGAAATGGTAATGATTTTGAACAGAGATGAGAGTGATGCGCCAAAAAAATGAGTGAATGGCAGTCTGCAATATCCCTTACAGGCCTTTAAGCATTTGTAAAGGGTTGTGTGCAATACTGAAGTTGAATAGATTAGTTCTGTCTTTATAGAGGTTTTGCAAACATGCTGACCATTGTTAGTGTAGCGTTCAAGTAAAAATTGCCTTGTAAACGTACTAAGCAACTAAATATTCTACAAATAGCACCTGCCAAAGTGGGGGAAGAGAGAAAGCAAACATAAAACTGATGAAATAAGTGCCACTTGATTGCTTGGACTTCATCTGGTCTCATTTTCAAGAACCTCTGCCAAAAAGTAAAGACAAAATCTGACTGGTCTGAACATTGTCACTAGTTTGTCTTAGGAAGAGTGACAATACTCAAGAGCTTTACTGAAAAGACCAGGGTCTGTTGTCTGTTTCTAATGAAAGGATACACTCCCTTGAAGTTACAAGCTCTGCCTTCATCATGGTGTCATTGCACAACCTTTATATTTAAGTCTTTGAGGTATACACAAAGGAAAAGACACTTGCTACCTCGGTAGTAGTCTAGTTAATCGGGGTTGTAAGAGCTCCTTCAAAGCAAATTTTCAGTTGCGCTGTTGACTTGATTGAAGTTGTTTGTTCTATTTTTACACCAGCCTTGCCTGCTGGCTCCACATAAATTGCCCATTCGCACCTAAAGGTGTCCCAATCTTTTCTTCATCTCTTGTTCACACTTTTAATTGACATCTCTTTTGAACTATTGAGTAACAATACCCACTAAGTTATTATGTGGACTGTACTATATTTTAGCTTATGGTATATGAAACTTGCACTTTCATACACTGGGTTGGATTTTTGCTGAAAAGGGTTTTAAAAGTCCACACTAAAATATTTGGAAGTTTTTGGGGTAGCATTATTATGGTTTCATTCTTTTAAATAAAGAAGCACGGTTCTTCCAAATTCTCAGTGACATCTACACAGCATCTTTGCATATACGGGATTCTATATTTTTTATATATATATATATATAAATCATAACTATATATTCATACTTGACAAATGGCATTTCAGGCTTTTATAAACTTGTTATAACCTAAGTAAAATATTCACATATTAGCTGGAAAGTAGTCAAACTCTGATCAAGTAATAGGCAGTAAATGTGTATTCCCTATTCTGAACTGCAATCTAGGGCTCCTGTATGGTATCATGGTCCTAGACAAAAGCCACACCTCTGCCACTGTTTGCCATGGGGGAAAGTGAGACACATTTCACATGTTCTAAGTCCACAAGCAATAGCTGTAGGTAAAGAGGACTATAGCATGCATAATTCTACAGAAATTTCCCCAAAATGAACCCAGATTATATGTGTGTTGTCTAAAGCATGGTTTATGTATTTTATGTAAAAGGTTTATATATCTTCCTATGGTCATTTTATTACACTAATTAATTATCATTATTAGAAAACCATGTATTTTTTCTTGTTTGCACTTTATTGGCTTTCAGCTCTTAATTGTTGCTTCATATTACATCTTTCTTTGTTATATTAAATATCCCATTGGTAACCAGCAAAACTAACTGTGATGGAAAGTCAGAGCAAGTTACCTTTTGATCTCTGTTTTGACAAACTAGAGAGAATGACTCACTAAAGCTCTTCAATTTTTATTTTAGCAAGTTCTCAGCATATTTTCCTATTTTAAACACCCTTTTCCACAAATTTTAACTTATACAAACCATCAGGAAAGTAGACCAAGTATTTACACACTTGCCTGTTTCCAGAGATAATCATTAACCTCTCTGACATAGCCAGATGCTCAAGGCACTTTAGGATGAAGACCATTGGGCCAGGACACTAGGAAAATCTTACTTATTTATGTATGCCCCAAAATGCTCTTTACCTTCTTGACCCTTTTTGTTACTTTCATATTGGCCACCTGATCACCTTAAACTTCTGAGTGAAAACATCTAGATAGAGAGCATTAAACACTCTAAAGCACAATTATACTAACTAGCTCTCACAATACTTTTTACTAGTAAGCGCAGACCAGCCCCATCCTTTCTTTTTAAATTAAGTGTCCAACAATTTCTTGTTCTTCTTGATGTCCCTTGCTAGTTGGACCTTGTTTTGTCCTTATGGTTATCTGATTTTTACCTTTGTACTCATCTTCAGCAATCTGATTTCATTTCCATTCCTAATACAGTCCCATCTTGTATTAGAGGGCAGCAAAAAGTTAATGATTTAACCCAGCTAACTCTTTATTACTCTGCCTTTGTTCCCCACAGAATAATATTGTTTACACTTCCATTCTAAATCCTGTATCCCTAAGGGGTTGCCAAATTTCTTCAGCTTTTTTTTTTTTAATCAGTATTCCAGAAGAGTTCACCTATGAAACCTCTGATTTATGAAGTCTGCTTTTTGAAGCCTGCTATTTTTATTTCCTACTGCACCAGCTTTTCAAGCCAAAGTTTTTCGGCAGCTGTATTTTCTCCAAACATGTCAAAAGTTTCAGCCCATTTTTGGTTTTGTTAAATTACATGTGAATGTTATAAAGAAGCAATAACAACCGAATACATGTAAAAAACATGCAGGGAACAATGACTGGCAAAAGGCAGCAGCTTGTCAAAGTATTTTGTGGTATTTTTTATTCCACCTCGTCAGGAAATAAACAGAAGAGGGAAACTTGTCCCAAAGGAAAAACTGTGTCATTGCAGCAGAGTTGCCATGTTTAAAAGGTGCATCCAGTAGTACACATGGCTAACAGTACATGGACCAAACTAAATTGGAATCTTATGCCAAAATTCATTTAAAGCAAAGCAACCTCCCACTTAATGAGACATGCATGAAGAAAATTTCTCAGAAAAAATAGTTCTTTTAGTAAAAATTACTCAGACGTATCTTGTTTCATGATGAACAGACTTGACAGTTAAATGGATTCCACAGGAAGAAAAAGCACAGATACCTCACGTAGTATCTTGAGCCTTCATTTATATGAACAGTTTTTGAAAACTTGAGAATAAGTGCTAAAATTCTGAATTTCTCTTCTCTGATTACTGTCTTGTACATGCAAACAAAGTCCAGGCACAAATTCCTATAATTTGCAACAATTACCAAGAAGAACCTTCAAAACTGTATTTAATATTTGACAATCTAGTCCCTCAATCATGTATAAGAATTTTGATGATACCATACTTTATTTCCTTTATACAAGGTTAATATTAATAAAAAATACTCGAATTTCCCAATCCAAGTCTTATGGCATTTGAGATGTTTCAGAAACTGAAAGTATTTGTAAAGTTATATACTTAAAGGATAGGGAACTATTTCCAAAATTAAAAATGAAATTATAAGTGTGAGCCAGACAGTAAGATGGAACTGACTGGCATCCAATAGCCGTGCATTTCTAGAACAGTAACATGGTGTCTTAGGTTGTTTCCTTTCAAAGCAATAAGCCTCATGAAGTTTCAGAATCACTGAATTTAAGTCAACTCACATCCCAGCTTCAATACAGAGGTATTATTATTAGCAGCAAAGAAATTGCTATAACAATTTGTGGTTTACAGAGGGCCATTTCCAAGTGCTGCCTGCATTCCTAGAATCAGATAATAGACCAGGTTATCAGTGTAAGACATGCAGATGTCTTCGAAAAGGATTTCTCTGTCTATACTGAAAAACAAAATCATTACTTCCTACTGGGCAGCTGCTCAAGATGGGGAGAATAAACTCATTAAAGCATCATCCAAATTCTTCCTACTTTCAAATTTTTTTGTGTTGTCCATTCCATGCAAGATCTTTTTTTTAAAGTTATTATGATCACTGGAAAAAGGGACCAAAGAATTAAACTAAATGCAGGCTAGAATGTAAGGAAGGATACTAAACTTCCAGTCAGACCTTGAAAAAACATGGTATATTGCATATTATTCTGAAAATTAACTTCCACATTAAATAATTTTTTACTTGTTTTTTAACCATTTCTGTTCCATAAAGAAGTAGAATAAAGGAACAATTTTATAACAAAGATCATATAGCAATAAATTAATCATCACACAAGAGCTACTTAAAACCTTTCCCTCAGAAACCTTTCTTTTCACAAGTGAAAAGATGTTATTCTCTTCTCTTTGTGTGTTTATATTGTTCTGAAATGTAATTGTTCTTGGCTTCGATGTTTTTGTAATTAAAGGACAGTATGAAGCACGATCTGCAACCTTCTCAGCCATGAAAGAAGAAACTATTGATATTCAGGAGCTGTGCTCATGCTTCTTAAACATGCTGTAATAACCATATTTGAAGAGAAACCTTCATCTGGATCAGCAGTTACTAATAAGAAACTGATTTGCAGTTTGTTGATGTCAGTAAAAGAAAAATGGGCAAAGTCAATGCAAACATATTGTGCTGCTTATCTCAAGAAATTAAACACAGACCTGGTACGTAGGCATCATGTGTACTACACACAGAAAACTGAGAGAAGGTATTTGGACAGCACATAGGAGTGCAGTGTATTGTCCTTGTATTTCCCAGCATCCGGAACTGAATGACAAGGTGTGTGAGGATATGCAACCCTGACTAGACCTGGGGACCACTGACGACTGTGTTGCCTTTGACTTTACTAATCAACTGCTGACACTATCAGACTCCACAGCAAGTTGAGTGACTGCTGGGTAAAGGATTTGTGCTGAAAGTAAATGCCCAGTCCCTGACCAGGCCATGCTAACTGACTAGGACCCATGAAACTGCTGGACACAAGAAGAAAAACTGTTGGCTGCTCCCTCCAGTCCCAGTGCAGGATGGTCTGTAAGGCACTTCATTTTCCTCAGCATTTCCTAATGGCAACATCAAGAGGGTCCCTGCCTCAAGGGATGCCATTTTTACCTGCTTTCATTTCCCCAAGCCTTTCACATGGCTGTGAAGTCCAAAACGTTGCAGTGGCAAAAAGTCGGTCACTGTAATTCTTCTATAGTGGTTATAGGGATATAGCATCAGCTATGACAAAATGTATTAACGGAGTGGATAAAATGCAGACAGTAGCCTACATGACAGCCAAAGATGCTGCTTTAAGTTGTACAGACTCACTTAAACCAGTTTTGCATTAACCAAGGTAAGTATTGTTGCACTGCGGCCTTGGGAAGACTCCCCAAAACCCTGGCCAGTTTTGTCCTTCAAAGTATAACTGTTGTCAGTTGCAACATTACTAAAATCTACCTGACTTTTAAACAGGTACATGTTTGTGTGGATTCCCACCACATTTTTAGATCATAGATAAAAATACTAAAAATATCTAAAAGGTGCCAATTTCCAACTTTGTCCTGGAAAGACACCAGCATACCTCTGATTCTGCTGATTGTCAATGATCCTGACACGGAATGTCTTCTGCTCAGGTTTTTAGATTTATAGCCTATATTACTGGAATTCATTTTTTTATTCCCAGACTATTTCAGCACACAGTTGTTGATTTATCTTTTATAATGAAAAATTTAAAGGTTTTATATATTGATAAATACAGCTCTGTAGCAAGCCAACACTACAGCCAAGGTATCTAAATGATGCCTCAATAAAGCATGCATAGATCAGAAATACAGGAATTGTTGCTGCTTAGAATTCTACCTATCAGATCCTATTGACATTTTTTAACGTTTGGGGCAATTACAAAGTCAAAACCGGAAAAATATCTATTAATCTGTATTTCCTCAGAGGGTTGAAGATCAAAGCAAATGGGTAGAAATGTAGATAATGGAAAAATCTACATTAAATTGTGTGAGATTTAAACCTGGAAAAATTTACGACATCTCTGTTTTTTTTAAGCAAGCAATGAGGGCTGAAGCTAAAAAGGACATCCAGTTGTTGAAACAGCATAACATCTATACCAGTAAAATTCACTGCTAAATTGCGTCTTTCAGATCGCAGGATTCAGTTTGTGATCCTCAGGTTAAAGCACTTCTAAGTTTCATTTCCCTTCAACAGGCTCTAGCAACTAGATTCATCTGCCTGAGCCCTCTGAAGACATGATTTCAGAGCACAACCATATGCCAACGTAGTCAGTCTCCAGACAAGGCATAATGATTGCTCCTGCTGTTCCTTCAGCATAAGTGTGTATCAGCACCAAGCAGTACTGATTGTATTGACTCCTTTCATGTCATAGCCCAGTGTTTAAAGCTTTTGTGCAGAATGTGGAAGATTTCATTACATTTTCTCATACCTTACAGAGACACACAAGGGATCAAGGGGAAGAGAATGAACAGTTCCTTTTACTGAAGCTACATTCCTGTAAATTAATCCAAGATTGAGCCAGAAAAAGAGCACAAGGTATAGCATGCCACTGCAGTGCTAGTGGTTTGAGCACTTGTCTAGGATTTTTGTCTTATTATTCCCACCACAATGATATTTGCTAGAATTAACATGGAGGTCATCCTGGGATAAAATACAGAAAGAGCCTAAGTGTTTTTTTGAAGTTATCCCACTATCTGTTAAGATTATACTGAATATTCTTAATGGTATGAGAACATTCAAGATCATGAGAAAAAAAAATATGAAATGGAAAAAAATGTTAGTCAACCAAACACTGGGGGGAAAAAAAGCCAAATATTTTTACTTGGAATGTTGATTTTTTCTAAAAATTCTAAAACCTTTCAAACCTTGTAGACTTAGCAATTTCAGCTGTATTACAAAATAAAATTAGAAAACTAAAAAAGACTGGAGATCATAAATTCCTATGGCTTTACCATGCAGTCTGTAGGGTTACTTTGAAAATGTTTTCTCTGCTTTTATCACTCCCAGTGCAATAGAACTGCGTGATTAATATTGAAATCAATTCCTCGTTTTAGCTCAAGCTGCTCGTAGAAAGGCTGCTTTATTTCATGCACAATTTAGTTGGAGGAAGGGAGGAAAAGCTTACCTAAATAAAAAAAAAAGCACTGTTAATATAAGCTCCTTTGCCACAGGCTATCAGCTGTTCCCAAAACCAAAATCTTTCCTAGCTCTGTCAAGCAATTTTCATTTTATGCTTCTCAAAAGCTTCAGTATTAGATGCAGATAAATGCTACATTTTCTTGGCTGATTGCATTAAATGTGTATCTACATAAAAGAAGAAATCTAAATAGCACCCGCAACAATGAATTCAAACCCCCAGTCAATTCAGGCCTTGGATATTTACTAATGTTAGGAAAATGTTATTTCACTGGTCATTTGTAATTATACAGAGATGACCTTGGGATTTCTGAATTTCAGAGTTCCCTTCCATGCCTTCTGTTCTGTTTCATGTAGGCTATTGCAAAAATACAAAATTAGAATTGTAAATTAAGGTATTACATAAAGGCACTGGATAGAAAATCATACCTGCTTCACAAAAGGCAGAGTCATTTTAAGTTTATTTTCTTCTTAACAGTGCAATGACAAACTGCAGGTACAGATAGTCTACGAAAAATATTTCAAATGCATTCTTCATTTCAGTGGTTCCTACTTTTGATAGTGTCTTCTCGTATTATGTATTTGCCCTTTAATAAGCCCTGCTTCCTCATACTGTAACTCTCCTTCTCTTCCTTCTTGACCTTAAGGGGGAAATGCTTGGGATTTGGGTTTTTTGTTTTTCACTGTAGTATGTGTTTATCTTACATGTCCTACTGGCTCTTCCTTTTCTTGAATCCCAGTTAAACATTTACTCAATGCAGTTCATACCTGCAGGGAATGTTGCGGGTTCACATGTAAAGGCATGGATGAGCAAGAAAGCTGTAAGGAGCCCAGGAGGCTCTTGGGGTATGTTGAGGATAATTTCTTAAGACAGCCCAACTGTATGACCATTCTGGTATCACACATCTATTTTTCTCTGACTTTGAGGTTGGCTTTGGTTATTCTCTAACACAAAAGTTCTCATAACTGAGTTATTGAAACACCTTACATCCTCAAAACTTTACAAACTGCATATTTTTTAGAGTTGATTCTGTCAAAATATGACTTGTCAATGTCATATGTTTGGTACTCTCTCGTGTTAAAATATGTTGCTGGTGAGCATTTTAGGAACTTCACATCTTCCAATATTGTATATTTAGCTATTCATATTTGGGAAGTTTGCCTTTTATTCTAGAAGCGTAGGTGCTGTAAACAAAAATTGTGGTCCCCCGGACAGGAAAAAGATAACATGGAAAAAGAGAATGTCATGCTGAAAAAACAAGGATGTCATATACAATTCCTATGACACTCTCAAATGGTAAAGTAACTTACCAAAGCTAGTAACATCAAGCCTATAATCATACACGATCATAGAAATACTGTTACAATCTTAATCAGACAAAAGGCTGAAAATGGCTGATTAAGAGAATATCATTGGCAAAGCTTATATGTTTGGTTATTTCCAAGGAAATGCACTGTCTACATTCCAGCAGCAGCTTTGGGTCAGGCACACTGGTGAGCTTTGATTTGATTTAGTCAAAACACACAGCTGGAACAGACATCTGGAGAAAAATGGGGAAAATGAGGGATTCAATGAGGAAGGTTGCACTGACTGCCTGCCTCCACAACAGCTATAGAAGACTGGACAGGGTCACCAAACCACAGCAGCAGAGAGTATCTGCTGCATTAGCTCTTCAATGAGCTCTGAGCTTTCTAGCTACTGCTGTTTATTCACTATTGTCTTCAGCCAATTTAGTGTCTCATTTACAAACAGCAGAAGTCATGTATGGGACAGTCAGTCACTCCTGAATCCTTCCTCTGCCTGCCTTTTTCCTGTGGAAAAGTGAAACTCATTGTCTCTGTTCCACCCTATAACTACAGGCACAGACCTAGCAAGGGAGTTAGTATTTCTTTGCAGTTGAGAGCTGGCACTAAAGCCAAACTTTGTACAAATGCTTTAGCTTAAAACAAGGTTGGCGGAATTGGTTTCCATTTTGAGATGCTTGGTGGATATACGTATGTACTGAAAAGGAAAAATATCCTGTTATATCCCTGTAATGAAGCTCTTCATGGGTGAATCATAGAATCTTAGAATAGTTAGGGTTGAAAAGGACCTTAAGATCATCTAGTTCTATCCCCTCTGCCAGGGGACACCTCCCACTAAACCATGCCACCCAACACTCTGTCCAACCCGGCCTTTAACACCGCCAGCGATGGAGCATTCAATTTCCCTGGGCAGCCCATTCAAGTGTCTCACCAACATCTAGCTCAGGTATTTTTTCCCAGCAGAGGAAAGTGTCTCCCCTGTCTCCAGGTGCAAATGCCAGTAATCCCATCTCAGCTGCATCTGTGCTGATAAAGAGGGTCTGGAGAAGGAAGTGAGAAGTCAGGAGGCTCTGCAGCAAAGGTGCTTGTGCAGTTAGCCTGGCCTGTTGGGCTAGGTGTCTCAGGCTTTTTAAGTTTGGGGAGGTAAATCCTATTAAATCTGTGAAATGGAAGGGAGTAACCTTTATTAAAAGATAACACCTTCTTACAGTACTGTTTGAGTTATAAGTGTATGAGATAGAGAATGGAACTGCAGTATGGAAGTTTGGAAATAGCTGCTGTAGGTGAAGTCTTATCTTTCTGTGCTTAAGCTGTTTAGATGTTCTTCCATTTTTATGAAGAGGTCCTTTAGTTTGCTCCAGACTCAGGGAACCTTGATGTAGGTGTTAAATAAGAAATATAGTTTCCAAAAGCAACAGTAAAATATAGGACTTTTGTTCTTAGTTGTACTGTCCGCAAAGAATAGCGAAGGAGCTTTGAAAGCTGTGTAAATTAAATGCAATTAAGCCAGTTATGTTCTTTTGCACAGTTAAGCCTTTTGGATTGTAGGACTGACATACATAATGGATGATTTACATTTTAAATGCTGTGTTCTCAAACCTTACCTGTAGATTAATTATTCACACTGCTATAATACATAATGTAAATTTGGTTATCAAATGGCTAAAAAAGTAACAGATCCACTTCTTGGAATGTCATTTCTAAATATGAAATATATAGTCTTCATGACTGGATGGTAACACGAGCCTAGTTTTACTTTCAGTGCCTCATTCTGCGCTTCTTGTGTTTCACTATGGCAGCAAAACTGCTGGCAGTCTAGTCAGCATTTCCAGGTGAAAATCTGTTTTGCAATGTGCAGTTCTGGGTTATAAAATCACTACTGGCGTATTTATTGTCTTGTGGGTCTTTGATCTGATACATGACATAAAGATTCCTTGAAACTATTTTTAACTAAACTAAGGAAAATTGCCACATTAGGAAAGAACAGAAATGTCTCTGAGCACTCAGTACATGGAGCACCATGGTAGCAAGTAGAGCTTGTATGAATCTACATAGGCTAAAACTTAGAGATACCTTTGCTCACATCTGTGCGGAATCTGCTTGAAGCTTATTAGCTGTAACATGAAGTACACTAGAACCAGAATTTAAGGTCAAATATTTGTTAACCTCCAAGGGAGTAGCTGCAGTCTGTAGGTAAGTAAACTTTTTCTTCAAGTTGAAAAGGGATTCCAACATTTCTACAGTAGCAGTGATTTACAGCTTAGTCTATGCTTATTCTTAATGGTGATGCATGCAACTATGATTTGGTTACTTCTATGAATTTCCTTTTATTTAATGCCTAATGTAAAATATAGAAACAAAAACCTCAAGATGCTAAAACTTCACTAACAACACTCATGTGAAATTGCATCGTGATTGCCATTATTCAACTCTAAGCCCTGTATACTCAAATTAATGTCTAACACTTTGTAATAGATACAAGAAGTGACTCTTCTCAACAACATAATAGCCATAATTATTGGGATTTAGAAAACTGTTCACTAATGTCATCTGCTAGTTTGCAGTGCGGATGGCACAATGTTGGTTTAACATCTGGGGACGGGAGGTGTCCTCCAGAGGTCTGACAAGTAGCTACTCTTTTTGTACTCTTTTGTCCAGCGCCAGACAGCTGTGAAGACAGGAAGTGAAATTGCAACCATTTATCAGTGACCAGTTGTTGTGGTTTGAGGAGAAGTCAAATAGCACCTTTTTGATTGCAGTGAAGTCAGTTTAACTTGCTTATTTCTTGAAACTCAGAGGTAAAAATCTGCATCATGATCCATACTACAGATTTCTGCAATGTTTTGGTAATCTGAACTGTAGAATTGCTGTAAGTAGAAATACAAGCAAGTGCTGACCATTTGAATGAAGTCAAGTGTCTTCTCAAAGTTATTTGAAGCAACAGTGTAACTCAGGTGTGTTATTTCTTTGTTGTATAAGGAATTTCATATTAAGACTATTCTTTTCTTGAAAAGAGAGTTCTAAATCCACCGAAATATCATAGCTTTTTATGTTTTAGGCAGGAAGAAAGTACATACTGACTTTCTAATGCATAGAAGTGTTTCTTTCCAGAAGTAAAAATGCTTTCAAGTAAAGTGAGCCAAAGCTATTTTTCAAAAGCCAGTAAAGTCTTGTTTAAGGTTTTGTTCTAATAATGAACTTGCCTTTCCTCCTTTTCCTGCTCTGCATTCCAGAGTTCAGCAATGTGTGTAACTCTAGCCTCTTGGTTTAAACATAATTACACTGAGAGGATGGGCATGAAAGTGTTGCTGCTTCTTTATGTATTATTATCAATGTACAAGAAATTTAGAAGATCTCAGTGGATTTTCTATAGAGCAAGTGTTCACAGCAAAATTAATGCGTATCCTTGCTAAAGGTCCTTGAAGTAGCAGGAAGGCTGAAAATGGCAATTCCCATTAGGCCAGATCTTCAGAAAATGTATGTGGGTGGTATGTACTGCATTGTGGGGATTTTCTTGTTTACCCCGGGGTAGAAAATCTTGAGGTTTTGTAGAAATATGTTGCTTGGTTTATTATTATTGGGTAAAGATAGCCTATTTCAAAAACATATGTTATTCCTATATAACATAAATAGAGGTGACTAAATCAGAAGCAAAAAGCCACAGAGAAAACTACAGTAAAACCCACCACAAATTTTCTCTAACACATCAGTTCTACCTAATCCTGTAGTAAAGAGGTAGAGCTTTTATTTTATTTTCCCTAAAAGTATATTTCTCTTATCCTTTACATTCTTGGTACAGTTTCTTTTCCCACCTTGGAAGACCTTTTCAGCTCAGGCATTAGCTTAATTGTTGAATAGTTGTTTGAGGCAAGCGTGGTTTTACTTTATATGCTTCAAAACTAGTCCCCACCTTATAAAAAAAATCTTTTATAGGTCCTTAATCCATTCTGCCTGTATGCTGCCTAGTTCTGGTGTTGGTACAGTAGATGCCAATATACTTCTTGGGCTTCCATAGATATGAATCTTGTGGTTTAACTCCTTCTGTATTTTTTATTCTTTTTACATTAGAAATCATGAGACTGCCAGTTCATAATACCTATTTTATAAACAACTTTTTCATAGCAACAATGTGGACTTTACTTTTGACTATGAGATTGATTTTTCCCATTCTCTGAATTCACCATCTCGTATGTGTCCATGTATATTGCCTTAGTCTGAGAGGCTTTCTTCCTTGGGTACCTGATGTAGCTGCTGACACGTTATCAATGCTCCCTGATCCTTGTCATGCTGGTAAGCTGTTGAATCCATCAAGCATGTTTGATTGGCTTTTTGTTTAAAGAAAAGAGACATTAAAATATCTGAAACTTTTGAGGAGAGATAAAATTAAGCTTCTTGAGTTCATCTTAATTGGCTGACTCATTTGGAAATATATCTTGCTGTGTGGATCAGTGTTAGCCTTCCCATCATAAAAAAGATTTTTAACTATATGACTGTATATGTGATGGAGTATACTATGATCTACTGGTAGCAGTAAAGTCAAGGGCCAGATAGGAATGTGTCAAAGTATTTAAATAAGGAGAAAATCTGTGAAAAATCTTATTCTCATACTGTATATGTTTTGGAACATCCTTTTTTGCTCTTTCAAAATTATTTCTTTAGCATTAGTATTGAAGAGTGTTTAATATGCAAAAATAATGTTATATTGTTATTAGAAATGTTACATTGCACATTTTTCTGTATTTCAAAAACAGACCAGAATGTTACAGAGAGACCGTGTTTATAAATTTCACTTTCTCTCACTTGAGAAACCACCCTTTTTTATCTAAAGTCTAGCAAATATTCAGTTTCAAACACATTTGCCTAAATAAGACTGTACTTTTCAGGCCTCTCACAGTATTGTGACAAAGAAGCAGAAAGGGAGGGGAAGTGGGAGCAGAATGGATGGAATGGACTATTGATGTCAGTTCTCTGGACCTGAATGTGTTTTGTGCAGCAGCAGCTTTCCTTGGGACAGATCTGTGTCTGCACACACAGCCCAGCCTTCACCTACTGCAGAGCAGACCCCATTCTGTAAGAGAGAGCCTGAGGAGCCAGTGTGATCCAGGGAACTTTTGTATGTGTGTGCCAGAGAGGGGGAGAGAGGGAGACCTACTGCTAAGGAGAGTAAGGGAGGAAGGCAGGGGAGAGAAGGGAGCTGGCTTCATGCACTGCTGAAGGCTGTCAGAAGCAGACTGTTCGAGCAGCGCGCTGGCTAGTGTGCAATTTAAGGGACGGCGTTCACTGACTGCATTCATTGAATTGCTGAAGGACAGATATGACATCCAAATGCTACTTCTGTATGTTCTTGCTTATTGGTACCAAGGGTAAGTGTACCTGACTCTTTTTCTTGTTTTGAATATTGCAAAGCAGATAGCTGATAAACTTCAGCAGTAGATTTTTAAAAACTGGTATCTCAGTGTTATTTTACAGCTCTTCATGGCAATCGTTCTTTGATAGATTCAAAGTGTAATGCAGTCTGTCAAGGTTACTAGGTACGTGTAGGGGTTAGATTTATTTTTACTTAATGATTTGAGAGTTACTATAACTAATTATAAGCTGTAACTAAAAAATAAGAGACATTTTAAACATTGCATAAATACTTGCTGTAAATATTTAATGAAGGCACATACTGCCTCATTTCAGGTGCCGTGAAATCCACATTTTAGACTCAGTTCAGTAGTTTGCAGTGGTACTGTAGCTCTCAAAAAGTAGATTGCACTCAGGTAGCAGGAATTTTTACCCTCTGATTTGGCAAGATAGACAATACAGCTTGCAAGATAGAGTCTGAACTGAATCTATGTTTTCCTTTGGGTGCAAATTGCTTCAGTGTGATGGGAGCTACACCTGACCTTCTGCTTACTTTAGTAATGTTTTCTTCATTTCGTCCGTGTACCCTGTCTATAAGTGCTGCTTTGGACTTTAGTAAAGCTGTCCCTGTGAAGCTGCTGATACTGATCTGTAGGTTGGATTTTCCTAACGACTATAATTTTCTCCAGTTGTAATTTTACGTTAAAATTTTCCTCTTTTTGTGCAATATCAATACAATAGTGAAATAGCTGTTTGCAATAACAACTGTTTTGTTAAACTAATAGGAACATAAGTTTGAATTCTGCTACCACCTTCTGTGTTGAGCAACTTGTTCTCCCTCTTGCTTTTAAATTAAACCTTTCTGGGTTTATGTGTGCTTACTCAACTGCGTGCTTACTCTACTGCTTAACATAAGATTTGTAAGGGATATTGCCCTCCTGAGGAGTTTAGGAAATAGAGCTCCACTTACACTTATTTTTACAGTTTCAAATCTTAGTTAAATCTGGGGAAAAACTAAGCAGTTCTGTGTTTGGAGGAATATGTAAATGTGAGCTGCAAGCGTAAAAATAAACAGTGCTATTAGTTAATTTGGAATTAAGAAGGCTACGATAATGAGATCTAATCAAGCCTATGAGCAAAGTCTGGCTTCGTATACGACCATGTTATCCATGAGCAATAATCAAATATTTAAAGGTAGTACTTCAAGGTATGCAAAAAAAAACCCTAAAATTTCAACAGATTAAGCCTTTCCTATTACTGTTTTTCAATCAAAACAGTAAAATCTTGAAACATTCATACAAGATGTGCAAATCGTTGCTGGTATAATTTCTACTGGGTTAAAGTCATCTCAGCTGTGGAATTTATAAAACTTATTGCAATACATTAAAGTATGTTGCAAAATAGGATGGCAGATGAGGACTGTGAATGACTAAAGGCCTTCTAGTATTACAGTTATGAAGGCCATTGCCTTTTTAGGTGTTCATTGGTTCAGCATATGTAGCATGTTATAACATTTACAAGAAAACCATACGGCTCATCTACATCGGTTAGAGAGAGAAGCAGTGCGCTCACAGATTAAAGCACTGGCACGCCTGGAGTCTCTGCTGCCTACCAGTGCTCTGTTTTCCCCAGAAAGAGTTCCTGTTTAGTGCTACTTCTAACCTTGGTTAGTGCACAGTTCATAGCATCGCTGCCTTTCAGAGATTTAGCCACCAATCTGAAGCATAACCGCATCTCCAAGTTGACTGATTTCATCTGCACAACTGATTTAAACTTTGTTCAAGTTTTCATGCTAGCTGATATTGAAACAAACACTCTTGGAGTAAGTATAGCTGTACCTAGAAATTGGGTTTGTTGTTTATGGACTGGTAGAAGTTCAGCTACAGTGTTTTGTTGGGGGAGGTGTGGTGTTTGTGTTGTGGATTTTATTTTCTATAGCACTCAAATGCTCCTAATTCTTTAAACATTAAAATGAGAAATACTTATCATAAAAAAACTCCTCTTGCCTGACCCATCCGTACCCATTCAATCTACATCTGTCTGGTTTTCCACTCAACAACTAAAGCTGCACAAAAATAACTCCAGTAGCACTTTTATTTTACTGTCTTTCTTCAAAATCTTGATTAAATCTTTTTATATGAAAACCTTTCCTTCCAAAATCCAAATAATCAAGCTAACCCAAATAATCATGCTTTTTATGCAGCAGCAACTACTTCTCTTGTGAATTACATTATTCCAGGTAGAGGGTTTCTTTTGAAACAAAGCAGCACATGTACCACTGTTTTCACCACTGCAACAGCATCAACTGTAACACAGACAAATGTAAATTTCACACTCCGGTTGTTTAACTGGCAGCATTGAATGGGTAGTCAGGATAAACATCTGCCTGGGTGGCTCACCCCCTTGTGAAGCTAGCAGGACATATAGGCATGTGGCTGGCATTGCACTGGCTGCTGCCACATCTTGTCTCTTAGTAAAATAATCAGCTGTAATCACTGCAACAATTGTAGTGTATATTTGTGTCTTTAGAGTTGCTTTGATTAGCTCTCTGTGGACAAAACCGATTTTGTCCTTCTGGACTTTGGCTAAGTGCCAGACTCTCAAACAATTCATTAATCAATCATTAGAAAAAAACACAACATTTGTATATAAAACTATTCAAACTGAATTCCAACAGAGATTTGGCAGGCTTTTTGTGGAAAACAATTGTGGCTGTTATTTTAACCCAGTAGTCTGTGCTCCTCCCTGAAGTTTTCTAGTCCTATTTCTGCTTGTACCTACAGTTCCACTTCCCTCCTCTTTCCTTTCTTCCCCTCACATATATTTTTTCCTTCCCTAAGCTCACTTCAAAATGCTAAGGAAGACTTTCTTAAAACCACTGGAAACTTGCTAGCCCTTCCAGTGCTACATGCATGTGGCAGCTGTTTCCAAGGCCAAGACATCTTATACTAAATCTTTTCTGCCAAAGGTAAAGTGACCTTCCCGAATCGTTCAGAGAAGTGTAAGTCCATGATTTTACAGGAAACTGCTCTTGTTTGCATAGCTTGTAACAAGTTTTAAGATCCCTTTCAGGTTTGCAAATAGGAAAGTTAGAATAATTCTGCTTTTGCCCAAGCTTAAACTACCATCGTGTAACAATAATTTTTGTTTTTTTTTTTCCTCCATTTAATTTGAGCATTAATCTGACTGGTTTCCCTGTGGCTAGAAGAATAATGCGCATCTTGTATATCTGTGTGTACAACAAAAATAAAATCTTTACAGAAAATCAGGGATGAAGACTAGGTTTCCTGAGGAAAATTCCCTTTAATGTCAGTTAAGAGGTAGAGAAAAATCAATGCAAAAATAAGCTAAAACTCTGAAAGGTAGGTCATAGCCACCTGTTCAGGCTGGGCTTCTTGCAATTGCTGCATGGGCAAGGGTGCTTTCACCTCTCCATTGGGTGACACCAGGGGCTGTCCAACTTGCAAACCTGTCTTGACTGTAGCGACTCTACTAGACTTGAACCATTTGCTCTGAAATTTTATATACAATATGGACTTTTACTCATTTGGAGCAAGAAGACAAAATATACCAAAATAATTTCAGTTTTTCATAAATTGAGGAATTGATACTTTGATGATGTTGAAGGATTCTTGGGATCTTGTATTAAGCAATGCCTTTTCTTAAAAGCATAAGTACTTCTGCACTTTCCTCCATAAAACCATTGTGTCTGAGAGAAATTCCTCTGACAGGCCATTCTGCTAGATCTAATGAGCCTGTTCAAGCCTAGTTGTAGTAGCATAAAAATTAACCTTTTCTAATGGATGTTCCTGGATGCTAGAAGCCAGCAGGAATCTCATCAGAGGAACTGTCACCAGTGATCACTTCACCAGTGATCTCAGTGAAGGTTTCCGGGTGGTGCCATGCGTCCCATAGTCTGAAGCCATTAAATCAGACTTTTGAAGTGAATGATTCAAGGCTGAGTAGTGTAGTAAGCGGAAAGGATGAGAAAAGCCTATTGGTCAGGTCTAAAAGACAAAGAAGGTGAAAACATTGGGAAGGACTGAACAAGGAGATGGAAACCAGGTGCCACAGGAACAGGTAGGTGGGCCAAGGGGGCAGATCAGTGAGGGGAAAAGCCTAATGCTACTTACAAAAGGACAATAGAGATCAGAAAGGCCGTTATTCTAAGAAGGTAGAGAATGAGGAAAGAAATGTGAGAGAGAGCCTACAGGCAACTAAAGGAAGACAAGGAGCGCTGAGAGTGGGGAGCATCTAAAGAATAAAGTCAGAGAGTGATGTGACCAGAACTAGGACCCTATGTGGATAGAAGAGTGGGAAGCAGCTAGTGATTAGGCAAGAAAGGATGGGCATGAGGTAAGCAGCCAGGGCAAGGAAAAGATGACACTGACTGTGCTTGGTGTGGGAGAGCACTATGCTACAAATCTGGAAGGAAGCTCAAGATTGTCCTGTAGCTTATTGTGTCCTTGCAAAATATCCCCTTCTGCTTAACATCTCCACCCAATGGTTGGCAATTAATGTTATATGACCACTCTACCCTCTTTGACACTGAAGGTCTGAAGAGCTAAAGGTTCTGATCTAATGATGCAACATGGTGTTATGAAATGTCGATAGAAAACTGACTTCCTCTTTTAATAATCTGGATTGTTACTTATATCAAAGAACTTTATTAATTTTGGAAACTCAGTGCTTAGGAATCGAGATGAAGGATACAATCTTAATTTGACCTATGTGCATATATACTATGCTTTCTTCAGGCTATAGCTCCACAAAAGCTTGCGCTTTGTATACCACATTTGAAGAATGAATCATAAACAGTGAATTATGCTGCCTGCATGATCCTTAATTCATTTGCTGTAGAAAATAAATTGTGAGTGAAGCTGGGAATTACAAAATGTTAGCTATACAATGAAAGCAACTGAACTCTACTGCGGGAAGCTGATTTCAGTTCCTGTTTCTTGCCCCAGACAGTGATGCTCTAAATAGTTTATAAATGAATAATAATTATATGGCAGGTTTTCTAGATTTTTTTGGCTTGATCATCCTGGTGTGGCAGCGTTCGTTTCACAGCTGCCACTTGAAATCTGTAAAAGCTAAGCTTTAACCAGTCTGTGAAGCTGATACTGAAAGTAGAAACCTAAAATTACCAGAAACACCATACATATGTTAATTCTCGGCCCCCCATCTGAGCAATAATGCCATATTCTAAACTGTAACCTAGGCAATCTGTAAGGATTTAAAAGTGGGAAGTCTAATTATTGTAGGTTTATGGCTGAATAAATGAGGACTTTAGTGTTGTAGCTTTTAAGCGGTTAGGACGTAGACTAAGCAGCTGGATGTCAGTAATCCATTAGAAGACAAATCAAAGTGTAGGTAAAATGCCTGTAGTATTGTATGGGGTTGTGATTGCAGAAACGCATGAAATTTAAAGATCCGTGGTAGAATTTGGATGTATGATACTAATAGCTAGTGTCTCACATAAAGTGACTTTGTATATGCAAAGAAGTAATGCAGAATGTAATGCTCACTACCTGCTGTGTTGCCCTTAGTGCTCATGGGGGATGAGAGCGCAGTTGACATGTGTGACAAGGTGATGTAGATACAGGGAAGAATGACTGATGCAAAAACATGGATTTGAATGAGTCTCTGGAGCCAGCAGCTGTGGCCCTGGGAGGGCAAGTTGTCCCTGTATACATGATTCTAGTGGAAGAGGGTGGGGAGGATGTGAAGAGGAAAAGCCCACCAGTAGCTGATCCTGCAGGACTTGTGAATGTGAGATCACTCAGCAGAGTTTATCCAGAGAAGATGTTAAATCACCCAGCCCTGTATATCACAGGTCTTTGTGTTCCACCAATGCACTCGCTGCTCCTGGGCTTTATTTGGCAAAATGTTCACTCTCAGTCAAGTAATTATTTTCTTCAGGGGAGAGCAAGGACCACTGCACTATGAATGGCAGAGGCTGTACATTGACTAAGACTCAAAGATGTGAGTAGGTTTGTCAACGCAGGTGAACATTGCATATTTCCCTTCTGTTCTGCAAAGAAAATTAAAGCATTGACTTGGTCTGTGAAATAAGTCTTTTTCCCATCATAGACCTGATTGTCTGCGCTGTGCTGAACCTGGGTGGAAAGGCACAGTGCTTGGAAAGCTTCTGGTGTCATTCTTTTAATTAGAATTATTTTTTTCTCTTTTACTATGATTTTCAGTTGCTATTAAAAAACATATATACACATGAAGTTCAAAAATAGGTCGGACAGCAACAGATCACACCTTCTTTGGAATCAACTACTAAGAAGACCATCTTTTAATCAAACATTAAGTTCTGACTAAAACATAGTTAAAGCCAAATGTTGCACTGTATGGGAAAAAAATAATTTTAAATCCAGGTGATTATAGATCAAATGCCTTGATTAGTCTGGAGAAGTTAATAGTAATACAGTTGGCAAAGATGAAAATACACTTCCAGATGACATTTTCTGGTCTTCAATTCCATGTTAAAACATGTGAATTAATTGTCTTACCTAGGAGCTACAGACACTGGTTTTCAGACACTTTCATTCTGTTCTAGTATTGAAATAACACTGCAAGCTTCCAGTTCTTTTGGTATTTTCTTCATATTTCAAAACCTGTTGCATCATAACATTAGTTTCAAAGTGTTTCTCAACTCATTCCTTACAAATTCCTCCTGTGGCTGCTTTGAAAATATTTTAATTTAGAAATGCTGCTAAATCTTTGGTACAGATTTTTCAGCATCATGCAGAAAGGACACAACCTCTCTTTTTCAAATACATATAAGAAATATGTATTAAATAGTTGGGCTCTTTTACATTCCTAACAGTTGTGTGTCACATGAGGGTCTTCTTTTTCTTAATATGTTTTTTAAAATAACTATTTTTTCCAGTAAGTACTGATTATTTCTTTAGCCTGCTCACCTATACATTTTTAGTTTTTATCATTATTTGATCTTGTTTTCATTTTTTCTTTTTTAAATCATTTACATATTTACTGCTTTCACACCATCTTTTAACCAGATTGGTTTCTTGCCCACAGAAATAGTTCTTTTATTTAGGGATGTGCAGCTTTGGAGAATATTACCAACATTTTTAAACTGTCAGTCACATCCACAACTGTTTTAATTGCTGGGATATAGAATCATAGAACCATAGAATAGTTAGGGTTGGAAAGGACCTTAAGATCATCTAGTTCCAAACCCCCTGCCATGGACAGGGACACCTCCCACTAAACCATATGATCTTGTAAGTTACAAATATAGTATTCTGATGTAATTGCCTTAAGCAGTAAAAACAAAAATGCATTCAAATTTTGATGTGTTTTAGCAGCAAAAAAAAATCCTTTTAGAATTATCTCTTTATTGAAATAAGGCACCACAACAAAACGTGTAAAGTTCAGTGTAAAATTTTTAGATTTGCTCTCTGGACATGTCCAGCAACATCCTGTACATTTTACATAGGTAAGCATTAGGAGCTAAGCGTATTTAATGCATCTTCATTGGATAGGTTACAGGTATTTGCTTATACAGAGCATGGTTTCACTTGTGTTAACAATGAAAACACACTCAGTGGAAGGCACACACATCATTGTGTGTGGGGTCAAAAGGAAGAAAAGGAGGAGCTATAGACCATGTGGAGGCAAAATCCATCAGTAATCCATGCAAATGTATTGTTTAGCTGCATCTAAATACAGAGAAAAACTTCTGATATAGTTTCTCACTATCTTTTCTAACTTAGTTGTGAAAATTAATATCCAGGTAATTTAAACCTATGTTCTGCTGTACAATGTTTCTTTATATACGCTAGTAATTGTATAAAATCTGCACGTTATCATCTTAAAATCTATAACTCTCAATCTGCATGCACATATTTATATAACCTGCAAAAGAAGCAATAAGCCAGATGTCTCCAATCATGGTTCAACCACTAAACATTATTCACAGTAGGAAAGTCAAAAATCCTATTAGCTTGAGATAATTTCTGGTTTATGTCACTTTAACTGTTGTGTCACAATTTATAGCAGTGAGCTATGTTTACTCATAGTAAAATACAGCAGATATCTGAGAACTTCTGGTTTTTAAATTGAACCAAGTATTCAGGTGCATTTATTTAATCACAGAGCCTTCAAACTGATTTTTCACATGATAGTCTCATAAGCTCTCAGGGGAAGAAAACCACTAAAATACTTTCAAATTATATTACTTCAAAACAGAATAAAAGTGGGTTCCATTCTTATAATACTTCAGGACAGTGGAATCTCACAGATTTATAGGGCAAAGTAACCTTCCAGATTTGCACTTGCAGTTCTATGTAAAATTTAAATTCTGGATAGTTAAAAATGGCTCTTGGTAACAAAAATAAGTGAATAAATAAAATGTATCAAGTAATCCTGGCTTGGGCTCTCCAAGAAATACTATATTGTTACAGAATTAAGCTTTAATATGCTTCAAGCTTACAACTACTAATTATGCTGTCTTAGTTACATTGTAATAATGATCATTAAAATCCTTTCAGTCTTTATTAAAGGCACAATGTGTGGAAAAAAAAAAATATTATGCTTCATATTTCAAATATTAGGGCTCCTCAAAGAGTTTTTTCGATTTATTTCTCCAATGTCTTATGTACAAAAAGCTTACCTGAGAGTATCTTACAAAGAATATTGCAGCTTGCTTAATTCAAGCAATTCAGTAGCAAAAGAAGAGGCTAAAGAACAAAAGAAGATGGAGAAAGAGAAACTAAAATCTACCACTGCCCTTCTTCAGGTTCTTTTCCTCAGCCTTGGGTTGGGCTGCCTGTCCTCAAATCTGTTTTTCTGTCAGTCATCAGTGTTTTCTTATCTTTTTTTCTACTGTCACAAGAGCATTCTGAAGTTGGTGTGAAAGAAGTTACAGCTAAATTGTGCAACTGGAGAGAGACGGGAAGAGATATTTGTCCTTTTTGATATAAGAAAAGCGAGGCAAAGTGTTTGCTTAATCTTATAGATGATTTTCTGTTATGAGAAGTTAATGATAGTCAAGTAATTCTTTGCTGGTCTGCTCATTTATAAATAATGTATTCTCAGAACATTGTACAATTAGAATATCAGCAACTAATTTTGCTGTTGCTGCCCATCTAATTTTACTCCCTTTTTCATTACAGCTTTTTCTTAGGGGTTTGCTACAACTATTTTCTGTCTTATTTCCTGTATTTCTTTCTAGTTCCATGCATGATCACAAACTCCTTTCTTCTGTATGTTATTGTGTCATGAAAGTGATTTAAATCTGCCTTTTCTTTATGGAAACTTCAGACACATATTACAAATGTCTGTTATTTGTCAATATAAATAGTTCTTGTTAATCAGTGTTTCGCTTTTGCTTACTTTACATATGGCTGACTGGGTTACATTGTATAAAGCATCAAGTCTGAAGTGAACTTCTTTACTGTAAACTCGAATTATTGTCATTTTGTATTTAAACTCAGAATGCTGGCTATTCAGATGAGATGAATGATGATTGCTTGAGGGACACTAATTTATTCATAACAGGTTGTCCTTGATCTTCTTGGCCAAAGTACATTTTAAACTATTTGATTGCTCAGAATTAAAAATACCCAAGCAACTTCATTACATCACTACTAAGTATGTTATGAGGCAGAAAAATAAATGTAAAATACATGTGAAATACTACTATATATAAAACTTTTTTTCCTCTAGGATTATGAAACATTAAAAATGCCACTTCTGGTGTGAAGTTTGAGATTATTTTTTTAAGTTATATCTTCAAATCATTAACTTACAAATGCATTGTTTCAAAGGAGGAAATTAAAAGATTATTTTAAGCAAAGTTCTTTTAGCTTTGGTGTTCAAAGAACCGGCCCAAATGGACGCCTCAGTGAAGAAGAATCAGGTTCTGTGAAAGGAGTTTTCCTTGATTTTAATGACTAATCACTGCCTTTCTGGGCCTTTCAGGTGGTATAGTACTGACTAGTACTATGTATTTAACACCTTTACCTTGGTGCTTTCATTTTTTGTTCTATATCTAATGCCAAAAAAAACTCTAGCTTTTCTTGTGTCCGGCTTTAGATCTGATATTGCACTGCTTTGAAAAAGAAATTAGTGAAATCAAAGGAGTTACACCAATGCAGAACAACACTAGGGCAAAGGAAATCATGTCAGAATATAGAGATAGAACTTATAATATTCAGGCATTATCTACATTCTGTGTATGTGGGGAGAGGAAGAAAAGGGAAAGAGGAATGTCAAAAAGGTTTGGTTCTACTCATTAATTTGCATTTTAGATATTTTTTCTGAGCTATTTTGTAGTAGATCCTTTGGGAATGTGCTATAAAAATTTTGTTTCCAGATAAAATTCATTGTATTACTTATAGGTGCTTTTTCAAATAAAATTATCTCTTTCAGCTTTTTCTGTTCATCAGAATCGCTTTATTCTATGTTCTGTGTAAGCAGAACAAAAAGGCAAATTAGTAAAAGGTATAAGAGCCAAATCCTCTGTCAAGGTGCTACATGACCAGTCTGAATTGCTCTACTGGTAGTTTCTGGCCCTGAAGTAGATTTATTTGGCAGTTATACAAAGAAGATCTTCCAGCACAATAGCTGGCTTAATTAGACAAAATTCTCTGTGACACAACAGATAACTAACTTCAGTAATGTTGTGGTGAGATTGGAGTCTATATTTTAAAAAAGGTAGTACAAATTTTTCTACTTTGGAAAGCACTTCTGAAATGAAAGCATTGTGAAATCCACAGCAAGACATAAAGGTACAACCTGAGATTAAGATTCAAGATAATGACAAGAATAGCAAGTCATATACATCTCTTGTGCTAAAATCTTTTGTAGTATATTGTGTTTACTGAAAATAAACATTTTATGTAGTCAGTCATAAATCTACATGTTTACTACATATTCTTAAAACATATTACATGGGCTATTAAAGAGAAATGTAATGCAAACGAAACTGAAAATGCAATTCTGGTTTCATGAGCAACATCCAAAATTTAAAAAATTGATTATGCTTTCAAAATGCAGCTGTTGTAATCATTTGGAATTCTGAATAAATGACACTGTCATTTTCACCCAATAAAATATAGAATAATATAAAAATGCATGTGCGACTCAGATATTTAGAAAATGTTACAGACATTGGGGCTGAACAATTAGCAAAAGAGAAAAGGAGCAAATTACTGTAAAGGCAATGTAGTGATAATAGTAAAATTATATTCCCATGGGGATCTTGTACAAATGCTTGAATCTTTTAAGATACTGATACTTTGACTGAAGGATTAATGCTGAAGTATCTCTCACTGCTAAAGAAAGGTCTTTCGGGGCTACAATTTTTCTCATAAATTGCTCCAAAGTTCCCTTGTTTAGTGGGGAGAAGCTGAATAATTCAGAAAAAAAAGCCAGAAAAATTAACGTAAGACTGAATTAAATATTATTAATTTCTAGGTATTATTATAACAGACAAATTCAGCCCACAAATTATTTCAAAAAAAGTAAGATCTTTTCAAGATATTATATCTTTGGGTTTTTTTTTTCTTTATGTGTTGATTAAAATGCTTCTGATAAGAGTTACTCAACCATTTGTCACTATTATTCTTTGTAAATCATTAAGCATCCATCTTTTAAGTTAAAGGAATCCAGTTATAAGCTTGTTTTTCAGCCTTGTTCTGATGATTTATCTTTGAAAATAAAGGTTACAGGCCTGTGAGATCTCCTCCTCCATGTTATGGCAGAAGCTTTTCAAAGCCAGTTCATGTGCCCTTCAAATATCTTTCAACAGGAGAGATTTCTTTTTCAATCAACTGTCATCTAAAATATTCAGGCTAGCACAAAAATGATGGGCAAAATCAATTTTAACTTTCATGTTTTCTTTGTTGACTCATTTTGTTTTATCTGAAGAAAACATTCTGTTTCCAAATAAGCATTTCAAATGAATATTTTCATTCTTCTCTTCCTCTAGCCTATTTCCCACTGTGTCTAGAAGTACAGTAAATAAACTAAGTTATGAGAGGGCAGGAAAATTCCCACCACTTCACACATTTGCATTGGTCTCTGAAAAACTCGGTCTTTTGCAGGTAAAATAGTTTTCCATCATGGTAAGTACAGGGTGGATTCTTCAGTGTCACGGTCAATTCTCGGTCCTTGTCATTTAAGGACTCTTTCTAAAACCAGCTGGTTTGTCTCAGCCCCAGTACTTTTAAGCTGATAACTTTCCAAAAGTAAAAAAAAAAACATGTTTATTCATCTGATGGAATTGGAGAGTCATTTTGGACTCATGACAATGAGTCTTCATGAGATCCAAATTTTTGAAAATATAAAAGTATTTTCCTGGTTTTATGATACACCCTTATTTGAACCTATGTGCAATACAGTTGAGGATGTTGTGACTAGCAAGTACCAAGCAATAAATAATGGTGCTTTGATTAGCTTAATTGCTTATGACTCCATCTAATCAGCCCGGTATTGTTCCCATTACAGAGTCATATTCACTTGTTTTATGAAAGTTACGAGTAATGGTTAAATTCGTGTTCTTCTAGTGCACATGTCCCTTATTTGGTTTCTCAAACAGCGTTTGTGACCCATCTCTGCTTCTAAAACTTTGTGCCGTTTTTCAAGGAATGCACAAAAACATTGAGCTTGATGAGTCAATTTAGTTGGAAGGAAAACCATGTTCTCCTGGGAATATCTTGTTCTTGGCATTCCCAAATGCATTCCCTCTTTTGATTTCATTTTGTGAGAGCTTACAAAGGAGCTGTCATGTTCTTTCCCCAGTGATTCTGCATTCATGCGAAAGGAAAGTGCCTTACCATCTTATACTAGATGACAACCCATCTCTTGCTTACTCCTTTAAAAAAGGAAAGCAGTGTAAATTAATCTTGTATTTTAAAGACTAACAGGAAAGAAATTATCTATTTTCTTTAAGTTAGAGGAAAGATCACAGATGTCTGACTTAGCAATAAATGCCTTGAAGAAGCAGGTCTGGACAATTTTAAAAGGTGCATGACATGAATTCTTTTTTTCTTTTTGAGAATTGTGGGATGAAGGTGCATTTGCATCTTGATACACATATGGAACAAAGGCAAAACATATGGACTGAAAAAAGAGGTACAAATTACCATTTTTCTTCTTCTTAACACTGATGAGGAACATCCAGTGACATGGCATGATGAAATAATCATTAATCAATATTTTTTAAAGCTATTCTATCAGGACATATATCTGCTAAAAAATAATGGACAACGAAGCAAGATACTAGAAGACTGGTTCAATTTTTCATACGGCAAAATCAATAACAGGTAGAAAAGTTGACACATTCAAGACTGCATCGCAAAGATAGTGTGGTAGATCACTATCTCGGCATGGTAGACTTCAGCATCAGTAAAGTTTGTATTTGCAGAATTAAAGCATAGTTATTTGCTGCCCTTGTTGCATTGCTATCTTTATTCATTTTCCTCAAATAAAAGACACAGTTTTAATTTCCTTAATCAAAAAAATAATTGTTTTACTATTATCTAGCATTTTACAATGGTTTTTATTGTCTTATCTCCTTCTACCTTTGTCAGCTTTGCCAAATATTTCATCAGGGGTTGGGGGGTTTTCCATTCATAAATCTCCTGCAATCTGCAGGGTCCAAACTTCTGTCTTTTTCTGCATAAACAAAGTGATGTTAACAAGTCAATGGACAAAGACCAGTGTTTTCAACTAGGATGAAGCTGTTAAGTGTTGATGTCTTGTTATCTTCTTTCCCAGGCAGATATTTACATGCCAGGGTAATCCAGCATTGCACAAAATGAGTAATGCAGAGATTCAGAATAGATATCATCAAGGCTATAAATTGAGAATTCAAAACATTAAACACAGTAAAGGATTATGTACTCTTTTGCTAAGAATTTCTAAACTGTGACATTAAATCAGTTAATTAGTTCAGGGATTAATATTATTTGACTAAGTAATGATAATTTCTGGAAAATACTATGAAAATCCATTGAATGCTGCTGTGAGAAGAGAAATACCATCATTTTAAATTTCAGCCGTAAAAGATTAGCCCCTATAAGCCCAAAGGTCAGCTCAGTCTGAATACACCTCTAACGCTTAATGTAAAAAGCTTGACAAAATGTAAGGAATTGTTTGATGGTTGGGGATTTTCCCACTTATATTTGGTTTTCCCAGATTGTTTTCTTCTTCCAAGCATTTCAGTACTTACTCAGTTCAGGACAGATAACAGCACTGAAAGGAACTTCAGTGGTCTGTGACATCTGTCTTTTTGCAGCAAGAGACTTTAGACACCAATTACTTTCCTCAACATAAAAAGGACATGGAACTGTTGGAACAAGTCCAGAGGAGGGCCACAAGAATGATCAGGGGACTGGAGCAGCTCCCATATGAAGATAGGATGAGAGAGTTCGTGCTGTTCAGCCTGGAGAAGAGAAGGCTGCATGGATATCTCAGAGCAGCCTTCCAGTATCTGAAGGGGGCCTATAGGGATGCTGGGGAGGGACTCTTCATTAGGGACTGCACTGAGAGGACAAGGGGTAACAGGTTCAAACTTAAGCAGGGGAAGTTTAGATTGTATATAAGGAAGAAATTCTTTCCTGTAAGTGTGGTGAGGCACTGGAATGTGTTGCCCAGGGAAGTTGTGAATGCTCCATTGCTGGCACTGTTCAAGGCCGGGCTGGACAGAGCATTGGGTGACATGGTTTAGTGGGAGATGTCCCTGCCCATGTCAGGGGGGTTGGAACTAGATGATCTTAGGGTGCTTTCCAACACTAACTATTCTATGATTCTATACAGCACATATGTTGTTTGCTTAACACTAAACTTACATAAGATTTTTTTGCTACTTTTTTTTTTTTGAGTGGAGCAGGTTAAGCATGTTCTGAATACAAGAATAGAGCAGCAGAGAGGTTTATGCATGATATGCAAATGTGAATTCACCCTGGGATTAGAATGTAGCCTTTATTTTGGTTACACACTTAAAAGGGGGTTAAGGAACTAAGGCAGAAGTGTCTGAGCAATTGCATAGGCTATACAGTTGTGAATAACTGCAAATCAACTTTACCAAGTCATCTGCTTATGAAGTTTGTAGAGTATTTCACAAGCTCCAAGACAGCAATGAAACTTAAAATATAATATGTATTGCAATATTTATCTTCTTCTTTTGAGACAGCATCCATTAAGTCAAATGATAGTTATAAAAATGAGGAAGTGATATTCCATTTTGGAAGTACTTCAAAATCTGAATTAGCAGGCCCCTGCAGACTGATGTTTCACTAGGTAGTCTTACTGAAGTTTTGGGAACATGAAGAACACTAGGTAACATTCTGTGCTGATGATGCTTTTCTCCATTTCCAATATACTGGAGTCTGAACAAATTTAATTGTAATTTAAAGCCCTTTCCATAGTATGTTCCTGGGAAGAAGCTGATCTCGTACAACAAGAAATCTGAGTTGGTACCCTGCAGTTAAAGCAGTAGATCATTTGCACTTACCCTGGAAAAAGTGGTGGTGGCAGAATTTGTCCCTCAGTTGAACTGGAGGGATGATAAGGTAGCATGTGTCTGCAAACCTGGCTCTTTGGATCTGCTGTAGTACAGACAGTTGAGTCCTCCAGCTGCCCTGGCTGTCACTCATCAGCATTCCTATACCTTTCCTCTCAGAACTGTTTGAATGAAGTCCCTGTATTCTGTGGAATTACTGCCTATAAAGCATGGTTTAACAGAATAGCGTCGATGTACATAAATTTTAGAATGATAGAGCCTGAACAGTATCTCCAAATTTTTTGGACCAAGCTGACAACTCTTCCAAAAGGATTCATAATGGCAACTTCATGTCTTCTTTTTTCAGCAAAACTGCATCATAGATTTGATCTTACTTTTCTTATTCTTTGATCCTTGATCAGTTTATATCTAGAAATTGCTTTAAAACTGAAATACATTTAAAAGCACAGAATTTTGACTTTGTATTAAAGGGCTTATCCATCTGGGTCTAAAATTGCAGCACAAATTAATATAATCCATATCTGCATAGTTTATCTGGTATATTGCTGCAATAAATTAATTTTTAGTGCAAAGCGAAATAATCCTTTTAAATAGTGGCCTTAGGTCAGTTGTCTCGTATCATTAGCACATCCATTTTATTGCTAGGACACATGGGGAGGCATTACCTGGTTGCTTTATATCAAAGCAAATTTTAATTAGTTGATGATATGAATAACTTTTACCAAGAAGTTAACATGTTCTTAATATATTATTGGAATTGCATGGCCAATGAACTAATACGTATTTATCACTTGATATTTACATTCAAATGCAAATGAGTATTTATAAAAGCACAGTCTCAAAGATCTTTCAATATTAAGAGCACATCTGAAAGTAAGCATGTTCTTTCTGCTTCTATTTAGTCATCTGTGACTCTTTGGAAGACCATGTTTCTGGAGCTGGGATCATGTGTGCCCTGGGCTACTTTCCATGTGGCAATATCACAAAGTGTTTGCCCCAACAACTTCACTGTAATGGTGAGGATGACTGCGGGAATCGTGCAGATGAAGAAAACTGTGGTACGTGGTTGAGACTTTTCTTTGTGTCTAGCACCTGCAGTCACTGAAACCCATGTAATGCTCACACTAAAATAGAGTTGCAGTGTTAGAAATAGGAAGTTAAATGTCTTGCAGAGTATACAACAGGTCTTTGACATAGCTAATAAAACCACACAACAAGACATTTGCTAGGAAAGAAGGATCAACCACATTTTTGCTTGTGTATGGTGTCAGTTTATCCAATTTCATCCCTGCCTTGAACTTGTTTGCATGTGTCATTTTGATGTGTACAAATGGATGTATGTAATCTAGCAAACATCTGTGCTGAGTGGTATATGTGTATGCTAACAGAGTTTGTATGAAGCTTAATGAATTTCATGTGGGAAGCATAACTTAGAACAATTTTCAAGGTTTTTCAGAAAACATCCATGTCCTAATTGGGTAGAAAACTGTGACTGTGTGAGTGTGTTGTGCAAGGTGCACTGCTACCAGGCTTTGGGGTTTGGAAGTGTCAATATCTCAGGAAATACACATAGACAGGTCACCGTTCCCTGCTGTGCACTGGCACTTGCCTTACCACCCTGCTGATTTGTGAGAATGGGCCCAGCACAGCTGTACTCTGTGCTGAACAGTATGTCTCACTCAGTGCCTGAACACAGTTCAGAGGGTGGCATACACCTGGGATAGTCTGGGACAGACCTCCCTATATTTTGTGAGAAGACAGTTTAGCCATTTGTTTCTGAGCTCTGAAAGCAGGGAGAGAAATTTGGTCCTAGCACATTCTATTTAGTGGTATTGTCAGCTTACTATCAGCCTCGTTCGTTTCAAAGATACTCTCCAGAGAGACTGATCCATGGCAGATGGGGAGACTAGACTTCCTGTTCCTTGATAGCTTTTCTGTAGACATGGAGGGCAGCCAGATTCATGGTGCCCTTCCTCACACACTGCTTCCAGCTCCCTGGAGCAAAGCAAGTGAACTGTTTTCCTGTCCCAGCTAGGCACACTGCCATCAGAGCTGGGGGTCAGGAGAGGAGAATTCAAATATTATGTGAAACTTCCTAGTATGGTATGTATAACAAAAGGAATTTTTTGAAAGAAGTTTCAAACAAAATATCATAAAGGCATTTTTTCACAAGCATTCTCCACAAAGTCAATGAAGTTTTGAAAATGGTTGTTCTCATTGTATGTCTATGAAGCTCATTTTGTACCTGTGTAGTATCTTATTCTTATACCTATCAAACTTCAGCATCTTACTCCATATGAAAGCCACTTTTAATTCTAACCACATCATATGGACCTACAGCTTTTTCTAGTTTTATGTCCTTGTTGATGTCATAAACATACTTTCCATTGCCACTAATCAAAATTCTGAACCAAACTGGTTCTTGTATTCTTCTCCTGCAATTTTGTCCTACAGCAGTAGAAAATGCTAACAGTGGTGCCCTCTTCAGTTTAAAAGTGCAGTTACTGTAAACGTTTTTTTTAATCCATGTTTCATTTCTGTATAGTACCAGAAAGTCTGTTGTACAAGGACTTGCTGAAAGCATACAGTTTGATCAGAAGGCAATTAGGATATATGAAGTTTTGTCATGGGTTCAACAGCAGCAGTCATTTTTCTCCTACTTGGTAGCTGGTGCAGCACTGTGGTTTTGATTTTGGGCCTGGGAACTTTACTGATAACACCGATGTTTTCAGTTACTGCTTGGCAATGTTTTGGTCTGACCAAGGACTTTCTGAGTCTCATGCTCTGCCAGGGAGGAGGG
>JASSUY010037716.1:57420-83978 GCA_032466535.1 Forpus xanthops | reverse complement strand
CGTCAGCCACTGCATGTCTTTGCTTTACTTCACTGATGGTGTTATGATGTATCTTTGGTTGAGATGCTGGCTAGGAATTCAAGCTCATTTTTGTATTCAGGTATGTTTCTGCAGAAAATTTAGGGCTAACTACCACAGAGATTTTTCATACTGGGAAAAAGCCTTCTCTCAAAAACCCTTAGCGCCCAAATCAGGGAATGCAGTATCTAGAGTGTTTTGTACCTAGACTGATTACTGGTTGGTAAATCTCTCAATTTGCAGGATATATATTATGTGATACTAATATATATGTGTATAGATTTAAAATGCTGCACTTAGGTATCTTTCTGAGTCCTTAATGGGACAGTTCAACAATGAATTATGGAAATCATGAGTTAATTTATTAGTAGGAACACTGCTGTAGTAGTGGTGAGCTGGACAGGCGGCTTAGTAGACTGTCTTCAGCTATATTTTTATGAATCATTGTAATAATATAGGGCCTAATGTCTAAAATTCCAGGTCTGCAATAACTGTTGGTGCCCCAAATCTCTATATGTTAAGTTAATAGGGTATTTCTCCTAAAGAAAAGGAAAGTGTTTTGAAGGGAGAGGGGTAACAGGAGAACCCAGAGAAGACAAAGTATGGATAAAACATTTTGAAGAAGTCCATGTGGGGCAGTAGTCATTGCTCAGGTTCAAAAAAGACATCTCAAATATTTAAAGTCTTTCTTATTTGATGCCTTTCTTGTTTGCTGCAGTTTACAGAAATCAGGCTACTAGCAAATTGCCTTAAAGAGATATTCGTTGAGCAGTTCTACAAACATCTGCCTGGAGAGAAATGAATATTATTGCTCAACACCATCAAAACAAATGCAACACATCAGACATCATCCCACACCTTTGCTGGAGACTTGGTGACATTAGTTCAGGCTGGTCATAGCAAGAGACTTATATTACTGAGCAACCCCAATACCATCAATAGACTCATGGCCAATCATATGATACAGTGCTGGTATGGGAGCTGCTCCATAGTGGTGGCTTTCCTACTCCCAATCTAGATAACTTATTATTCAGTCGTTACCTGTTTTTTGGTAACACCCGGAGTATGTAGGAGACTATAGAGTATCATTGTGTCAAACAGTTTGATCTGTAAAAGTCCCTCTTCTTAGGCACACAGCTGAACATCGCAAAAGTCTCCTGTAATTAATGACAACACAGCTTTGACAGTCATAATTGATAATGCAAAGAGTATTGACTCCATTAAGTTTAGTAAGATGTTTCTGGCAGCTTCCAGGTTGTCTAGAGAGTGGGAAAGGAATGTCAGATTTTTTTCCTGTTGCTTTTCTTGGGAGCAATGCCTAAAAGTAATAATGAGTCTCTTAATTTATGTTTCAGACCTCTGTATGGCTCAAGTTTAAGGGTTTTCTAGGGAAAGGAATATCACAGTGACTAGAGGGATTTGAAATCAGGATTCTTCCTCTTCCACTGTTCCCCAGCTAGCAGTTACCTGTAGATGTCTCATCTGGGGCATGTGAAAATGGGCATACAGCAAACATCAGAGGAGGAGGGGGTGAGGATTAATGGACATCTGTAAAACAATTTGAGGTTGAAGAAGAATTTTACACAGGTTTTGTGATCTTGTTCCTGCATATTGCTAGGCATCAACAAGATCTTCTCAAGGAATAGGGGACCTACACTTCACTGTGTGGCTGTTCACCAAGGCTCCTCCATACTTTTTTGAATCCCAAAACAATTGACTTTAAGTCCTCTGGTTAATTCTGCTGGGTTTCAGAGGCATCATGGTTGTTCTAGCTCTGCCCATGCTAATGCCACTTTCACAGCTGGGATTGTGGTAGCTAACTACAACCACTCCTCAGAGAGCAGGGGAGCAGTGACAAATACAAGTTTTCTACAGGAATTTGGGGAACAGTGTCCTACATCTGTAATGTCTAAGTGGCCCCCACATGGTGAGGGGTTAGACTGTGTGATCTTTAAAGGTTGCTTCCAAACCAAACCATGCTATGATTATATGACATTCACTTGCCACCTGGCTCTTCTGGACAGGCTTTCTGCCATTTGAGTATCCCTGCTGTAAACAGCTCTTGTGCAGGAAATGTTAGCTGAATGTCAGATTAACTAAATTGATATGTCAGCCAGAATAGCATGTCAGATAAACACAGTGAATCCTCATTCTAGCTGTTATCGCGCACAGTGTTCACACTGATCTGGTTGGTAGGTGCTGATTGCCCATCTGTGTTACCTGCTGGAGAATTTTTTTTTGGAGTAGTGCCATTGTGTTAGAAGTAAAATCCAAAGATGTGGCTAAGGGCTGCTAACAGGTGTCTGCAAAATCTAGGAATTGAGCCAGCTTTTATAAAGCCGGGAGCCAACCTAATTTGCACCAAACTGTTACAGAAATCTTGAGCTAGATTATTTAAATTTTGGATTTAAGCATTGGGTTTATGTTCAACTATTGCTTAATGATTTCAGCTGAATCTGAAGAAGAAGTTCATCACACAGTATTCCTCATTTGGGTAAAAGATAGTAGTCCTGGGAGTGTACTAGAAAGAAGCAATTCCCATGAAAACCCTAAGGATATTGTATGCTTGGGGCTGAAAGGGAGAGTGCCAGAAGGCATTAAGCAACTGCCTGTAATTTCAGGAGTTGATAGAGACTTCAACAAGAAGTGAACTTCAAAATATGTGATCTTATTTGAACAGATGCCAAACAGTAATGCTTACGTGAGCTGATCCTTACCATTTTTCCCTCATCATTGATAGAAAATTACCTTTAAAAGCCAGTTTCACAGAAGAGAAATCTGGTTGTTTGTAGGTTCAATTCCAACCAGACTAAGTGTAGATGGAGTCCCTGAGCCTTCAGTGTCCTAACAGATAGGTCTGTCCCAGCCACATGAGAGATAACAAATGCAGGAGGAAAATGGGCTGTGAACTTACTGAATCTGCCCTTTAGTGAGATGGGAAAAGCACATCAATGGAAGTCATCTGAAGGCCACTTCTCTCCCACTCAAATCAGGGCAGCACATGCACAGTGGAAAAAAAGTTTCTTCTGGAGAAGGTTCAGATAGTTGGCTCTCAGTAGGTCTTTGAACAGTTGACAGACCAAATGTTACGTGTGCGGTGGGTATCCAACTGGGAATGGCAAGTTTTCAAATTTCATCTGCAAGGGTCATGTCATGCTATAATAAGGCATGCAGACATGCTGGGTCAGATTTTGCAGCTTCCAAAATGTAGGAAGAAAGATGCAAACATGAAAGGCAGTGTATTCTGGTGGAATTCTTATTCCAGAAACAAAAGACGTGGTATTTTGCTGGTATCCTGAAAGTGATTGCTTAGACAAGAGATCCTTCAGGTTTAGGCAGTGTTATCTTAAATCCCATTTGAAATGGTTTCTGATTTTTTCTTTTATTGTTTTCCCCCAGAAGATTAACTTGTGTTTGGGTCCTCAGAAGACACTTCTGTAAAGATGGTAATTGCAGAGAAGAGTAAAATGTGTCACATGGTGTGCTCAGCACTTTCCTAATTAATACTCAACAGCACATGCTTGTGTGGAACTGGCTGCAAATTCAGGTCTGGCTGACTGAACGCTAATGACAGCACCTACTGTAATAACCCAACACTAGCAAAGAAAGTGAAATGGCCTGCTAAAATCCCAAATGGATGATGCAAGTTCTACATCATCCAGACCTTTTAATGTAATTGCATAATGGCACAGATTGGCAGTCAGCCTACCAGTATCCACTTAATTAGTAAATAAAACACTCTGAAGGCCTTGGCTATATCATGATACACTTGAAAATCCAACTGAAGGCTCCTGACTACATGCAATAAACCCAACCAAAACCTTAGACTTTATGGTTGGAGATAAAGGTATCACATGAAAGCATGTGGTAAGATGTGTTTTATTTCTATATTTTTTTATTTATATTACGTAGTTCAGATACCACTTCTGCTGTTTCTCCATATATTTAAATAACCTTTATTTCCCCTATATTACTTTTGAGCCATTGGAGAGTTCTGTCTTGTGATATCCAAATATCAGTGTGTGACTGATAAGTCAGGCTCCTGCAGCAGTGCTTTGCTCTCCTATGGGTTACACAGTTCGCAAAAGACAGCTTCTGTTGAAGTCTTTGTAAAGCTGCAGGGAGGCCACCTGAAACACCTATTATGACGAATTCTGACAAAAAGAGTTGGCTAGAGGTTATTGCCAGTCCAGCACTTGTTACTGTACGTAGTCAAAGTTATGGGTTTTCTGCAGTGTTTAAGCCTACGTTTTCTTTTTGTCCTTAAAAACTTTAACTTCAGTGAAAATCCTATTGTGATTTTAGAAGATATTTTGCCTCAAACCTCGAATAAGTTTTACATTGTGTTCTGAGCCATAAACAAAACTGTTTTTTTTTCTCTTCCTCAAAAATGCTGACCCTGAATTAATGGCTCACCATTCTTTTTAGTCTGTGATCTAATTAATCTGCATTTTCCTCTCAGTACCCTGCTGTGCATACACTTTTACAGTACCGTTTCCCGACACACTTTTGGTACCATTAGCAATGGGGAAGGTAAGTGCAACTGTCCCTCCTGGCTTCCCCCCAGGCAGCACAGTAACTGAAGCATGAGCTGCCAGGGGCTTCTCCCCAGCTCTAGGCAGGGGGTCACCCCACTTGCCAGTAGCTGCAATACTTGATTTTCTGCTAGAGAGATCCCTGGATTCCATGTCTCCATGGAAATGGCATTTCTATGACTTGGGAGATGTTCCACTTGAGAGCAAATGTTTTCAGCTGTAGAAGAGCAAGCCTAGTGTTACTCTTAGGATTAGAAGCATCCTTTTATTATGGTTATGGTAGGTTCCTCTCCCAGCCCTGGTTGTCCTCAAACTTTTCCATCATGTCCCCTGGTGCTGTGTGAGCTATGTATTTCAGATTTTACGGTACAGTTGGAAAGAATGGATATCAGAGGATCACAGAACGGTTGAGGTTAGAATGGACCTCCAGAGGTCATCTTGTCCTATCCTCCCTGATAAAACAGGGCCACCTTGAGCCTGTTGCCAAGGTTGTGTCCAAGGATGAGGACTACACCAATCTCTCTTTCCGTTAAGTCATATTTAAGGGCTATGATTTGAGAGGCTGATTAACCAGGAATGAAGTGTGAAGGAAGGTGGAGGGAAGGGGCTATCCGGTCTTCCCACATGCTGGCAGCTTTGCACACGGGACCTATGGAAGGAGCACTGGTGTTGCTGCCCAGCAGTGGCTCAGCAGACCCTATCCAAGGAAGCCATGCAGAAAGTTAGAGACTGGTTTCAGAGACTGTGTCTACATTATCAAGTAGCACACTTCAAAAGGAGAAGACCAGACAGTGTTGAGGACTGATATTCACACCATATAAATTTGGTGATTTTATTATGGACTAACTCTAGTTTGGTACCAGGGAGGTGCATGTCCATTAGTGGTTGAAGAACACCAAATGCACTCTCGGGGCACATCTTCCAATCAAATTGCAAGGTAAAAAAAGAATCTGATTCATAATCTTTAACAGCATGATGTGTCTCAAAGTCTGACAAGTGAAAATGATTGGGAAATTTGCTGTGTGAGCTAAACCAATAATGTAGGCACACCCAGAGAAGACAGCATCTCTTTTTGATGTGTTAGGAGACAAGAGGAGAGAGAGCAGCCAAAGACGTTGCATAAGTTTTTCCTTCTGGTGACAAACGTCCTTTTGAGTTTGGGGGGGGGGGGGGGGGGGGCAGATTTATATTTTAGTTTCTAAGAGGTTATGAGCATCCAAAAGTGCAGAGGTCAAAATGCTGGTTGCTGAGGAGCAATGTTCCTAGGAGTCTGACTGCTGTAAATTGAAACTATGTCACCATTGTAGAGCAAGGAATGCTCAAATAGGCTGTAAAAATAGACACAAGGCATTAGTAAAACAAAGGCGAATTGAAGCCATGCTGTTTGTAGCACTGGTCCTTCAAACTAAGCATTGTGGTGTACAGGACTTGAAGAATCTCACTGTCAGATAACCACCACATGCTGTGCATGTTACTGAAGAGAAGCAAAAATGAGACAGGCACATCCTTTGTGACCCTTTGTAACTTTCATTTCTTAAAAACATATTTCTCCTCACTCTTGGTAATGCAAAACCTTACTTTGATGCTTGGATCTGCTTATCATTGTAGGATCTTATTTTTATTTAAGAACATGTGAATAGTTTAACATGTGTATACTATGTATATATATTCTATAATATATGCTATATACACTTAGGTAGTAGATATGTATGTACTAGGGAAAGGATTGACTCTGATTCTGAAGTGACTAACAGAAGCCAAATCGCCTCAGATTCTCTTTGGTGTCTGGACTTGACAAAGCACTTAGAAATGTTCTCTTTCTCTCTAGGTCAGGTCCTTTTGTTTCTTCTATCATGTGGAGTCAAGTAGCAGCCTTCAATTGCTTCTTGTTACTTGCCATAAGGAGTTAGGGAAGGATCAGCCCAAACACAGAACTGAATGTAGATGTAAAGTCTTCCAAATGCTGAACCACTGCTTGTGTTCTTCTGGTAAGAAAAATGGTAGGTTTATCTTTGCCCAGTAAGAGAGACCCCTTAACTGAAAGACCCCTTAACTTCTATTTTATCTGAAAGCTGATCTTTACTGTAGGGCTGAGAATGAGACAACTGCAGCATTTCTTCCTTTGAAACTGAACTTCTGCGCACAGACCAAGTAAAGCTCAGCTGCCTCCTAAGTCCTGCACTGCATTTGGGCACTTGCTTACAGGTTATCTAGTTCTTCACCTCTTCCCAGTAGGGCAGGTGTACTGTTCCTAATAATTGGCACTTTTGGCATAAATGATCCCTCACATGGAGAGCTAGAAACTACAAAAGCAAGAACCCAAGGGAACTGAAGCAATGCAGAAGAATGAACAATGAGGCCTGGGTACAGTTTTTTAACTCTGAGGTTTGTATGGATTTAGTGTCTTTAATTTTTAATTTGAAATTTGTTACACTAATGCAAGAGCTAAAAGAGAAGGCAGAGGCAGACTGAGAAGGCAAGAAAAGCAGGAAGGATGGGGCAGTGAAGTAGAAGTATTACTGAGTATAAGTGGAGTCTGGGCTCCAGGAGTCCATGCAGAGCTTTCCTTTTGCTGCCATGAGGGTGAGGATTTCAGCCACGATATTTAAAGAGGATTCAGGAACAGCGTCAAAGGTTGACATAACTTCAAGAGTCTGCTTTATTTTTTTTCCTCCCTCAAGCTGTTTGACACTGTTAAAAGACACAGTGGGAATACGCTTACCTAGGATTTTCCACTGCAGTATTGTAACTCTCATGAAAAGCGAAGTCTCTTGATTGTTGAATCCCACTGGACAGGAAATTAACTAAAAGTTAGTTAATAAAATCTGCGCTCCAACATTCACATGGCAAGGTGCCATTTAAAAATACTCACTGGAGCTGTCTATCATTGCTATGTTTAATCTTCCTGAATGTGCTGGCTCTCTTGGGATGCTGAACAGCCTTTTTCCCGGTGTTCTGAATTCCTTGCAAAATATGAGCGTATCTAACTCACTCATGGGTGTATAATGTCCAGGCAGGCCTCTTCAGTGTGCTGATTTGACTATTCCCTGAGCGGCAGAACTGAAGGGGGAGCCCATTGAGTTGTTAGGAAATACTACTCTACATAGTGCTTGCATCATAAAATACAATTTAATCTATTTCTGCCTACATACAGATACTGTGCAGCACTAATAGACACTGACAACCAGTTGTGGCTTTTTAGCCACATGTCATAGGTGGGCTGGATTTTGTTCTGTGGAAGCCGGAATGAGTTTCGTCACTGCTTTTAATGAGCAAAAGGCAGACCAATGACAAGCGGAAGTGCAACATTGGCTCTGAACAACTCAGGTTGTATTTGTGGTGATGCTGCTTTGGTCCAGTGATGTATTGCCAGAGTTAATATTAGACACACTAGAATGGTTGGGGTGTTTTAGGAACAACAGCCTTCTTAGGGCCTAGAGTCTAACTAAATTATAACCTTAACTAAAACAGATTCACAACTGAATTATGGTGCTTACACCACTGTATCTCATGGTAGCATCAGTACAGTGACATAAATGGAACAGGATGCAGCCCTGTGCTGCTTTTAGGTAGTTTTGCAGCTTGCTTGTCAATCTGATGGTACAGCAGCCTATATGTAGAGAAGTCTTATTTTCTCCTGTATTTTAACAGAGCCAAACTAATTATGATGGGATCCTCTTGGGTGTCTATTAGCATTAATTAAGATTTTGCAACTTTCAGATGAATAATCTTCTGTCTTTAGCAAACCCTGAGCAGAGTTATCCAGTACATAGAAGGTAAAAAGCAAAGTAGAGAGCAGGAAATGTGAATTTTTCAGCATGGGGACAACTGCTGACCTTGTTGTTTTCCTAGTTGCTGTCATGCTAAGAGATTATAAAAGATGTATTATTTTAATTTCCATTTTAGCATCAGATTTAAATCTTCCTTTTAAAAAGCACTCATTCCTAGAAACAGTCAATTAGCCTTGCTGAAAAGGTGCACTTCTAAACAGGTGTTCCTGCCAATAATATTCATCAGATAAACCTGATTATTTTATCCCTGCTGGTAGTTGGCAGTGGAGAGGAGAAGGATGCTGAAGTATGAAGGAGATCTTGGCATAAGGAGGACATGAAGATATGCTGGGAAATTTGCTTTAGTATTTCCCCTGAGTCTCTCCCATTTCACTGTACTTCCTCCCTTGCCCTACTAAGGCTACACCTAACAGTAAAAAGCTGGGCTCATTTATCATACCTGGCACCTGGTGATTTCATAGGGCTGTGTGGCATCCTGCCAGTAACTAGAAGAATAATATTGCTGCCTTCTACTGTATTGCTTGCAAGTATCTAGGTCATCACATCCATGCAACAAACCTTAGTAAGATTGTTTCTAGACACAGTGAAAAGCATGATTATTGTACTCATGGAGATCTCACTATGTGCTTGGTACATCTGTTTGTCTTGCCCAGTGGAGTCTGTAGGCTCAGACTCTGCCTTGGGGAAATTCTCTGGCAGCCTTGCCAGCTGGATGCATCACAGTTGTCCTACCGTCACCCTCAGGAAAATTAAACTTCGCTGGGCCTGTGGTGCTGTGGTTAAGACCACGGCATCTTTTCCTCCGTGGCATCTTTGAAGAGTATCAATCACGTCTTAACTTCTGAACTTTACATTTGAGTAGCAAGCTGTGTAATATGTGCAGTAAGAAAGTGAGTTGTTTTGTTTCAGTCAGGGTGTCTATGCACGTTGCACCCTAGCTCACCCTATGCTGACCTTGCATAACCAGCATTTGAAGCATTATTTATACAGCTTCATTTTAGCGAGTCCTTAGCAATGGTGCCCACACCTACCAGCAGGGATGTGATAGCACATTTGGGTGGTTTGTCAGACATGACTGAATTTGAGATCCAGCTTCAGTTTCTTCCACCCTTGATGGTATAAACCCCTCTAAATTTGAGAAAGTTGGAACCCACTGGGCAGCCATACTTTGCCATTGCTACCTGTTAAACAAATGCCAGGCAGTGCATTTTACTGAGCAGATCATACCTTGTAGAGCACCTATTCCTGTTGCTGCATCACTCCTTTCATGCTGAGAAACACCCAAAATCCATCTCTTTTTATGCAGAGCTTTTTTTTTTTTTTTCAGTTTTCCACAATTTATTACTTTACCTTATCTCCCCTTCCTCACCCTATCCTTTCAGATCCTGTCAGTGAATTGGATTTGTTGCCCATTTTAAAGGCTATTCCGTTATTTGAATGTGTTCTACTTGCAGAAAATAGCTTAATCAAATAAGAAGCACTTGAGTGCCTGAAAGCTTGTCCATTTTTTTCTAAATCTGGTCTATGGGACTAATTAACATTGCTGTTTCAAGCTGCTCAGCAGCACAGGCAAAAATGATTTTTGCTGCTTCAAAAGCAAAAGCTTGTGGAAAAACAGGGCCAAAGCTGTGTGATGAATTTAGATGGAGAGATCTGCAGATCTGCTACCCCAATGGGAGCCTGAAGGGCTGAAAGCAGCAATTCCACCAGTGACAGCAGAGTTGTTGCTTTCTCTTGCCTGTTTGCCTATTGCTTTTCTGAAGCAGCAGCCACCCTGCCTTGCCAGGGCTCTGGTGTGAGTGATGTCAGTAGAAGGACTGGGGCATTTCACTTTTGCAAGCCCTCTGTTGCCCTAATTGACCATTCACTTCAGTCTGGACCTGGCCTTCATCTATGAAAAGAAATTACTTCTTCTTGTGAGCCTTACCTCTGTTGTATCTCAGCTACGAGAGCAAACTTAATCAACACTAAAGAGACTAGCTGAGAGTAGTTTTCAGCCAGAATTGATCTAACAGAACAATGAAAAAGCCATAATCAGTCCTTGAGGATCATTTGAGGCAAATTCTCTAGGTAGGTGGCATGCCAAAGAGTAGCCTTTAAAAAACCAGGTTGTTTTATCGATGACACCTGGCTTGAATATATTCTGAGGATGGAGGGTTAATATTCATGGCATAACATAGATCAGAAGGCAATATAGTTTGTTACTTGCTCAGCTTCAGAGAGATTTTTGTCTCTAGAGAAAGAAAATAGGGTTAGCGGGGGCGTATTACATGTGTTGCATGGCATGCATTCAGTGCTGTAATGGTGGTTAAAAATTCTTTGACCTTGGAAAACGGCCTGGGGAATGCCATGTTCAACTTCTAGCTGAACTATAGCTTCCATATGAATGGCATGGCTGTATCTTGACTGCGTTATAGATTTTTCTCAGGATTATTCCAGTGATGTAAATGGATAAACTTGGCATTCATATTTGTTGCGCAGCAGCAAGTAGTACACAAGATACCAGCTGTCAAAGTAGTTTGTTTATCCTAACACTTTCTAATATGTGTGGAGCCATAGAAAAACTAAGGTAATGCATACTAAACCACTCAAATCCAGGGCCACAGACAGTGGACAAATGGCTCAGACCTTTGGGATGGAATCTGGAATGGAATCTGGGGAATTAACCAGTGCTTTCCAGCACTCTCACAACCAAATGATTCAAGAGACACAACATTAAAAATACTTTCAACTTTAAGAGTGGAAGGTTCATCCTAAACATAGGCTTCTACTTTGTTATCTTAGCATTTATATAGCATACTGAAGCAGTTGATCTAATTTTTACCTACAGGGCTTGTAGAAGCATTTGAAAGATGCTCTGCGCTTGGAAGACTCTGTTATTGCCCTGATGCAGATTCTTGCTATGAGTGTAGGTTTATGTCGTATGGTGTGTTTTGTTTGCAAACTTTGGCTAATATCAGGCCAGCAATTCACATACTGCTGTCTCTGCTCCCAGTGCTTTAGCGATGACACTGACATTTTAGATTCATTTAACTCCCGTAACTTTGGAGAAAGCCAAAATATGTCCTGGGGTAGCAAGTGAAATCTAAATGAATTTTCATTTCCATACACATCATATGCTTGCAATGGTATGGTAGAGTTAATGCCTTCCCAGGGTGCTTGGGAAACCCATCTAGAATGGTGAATCATGGTGGTGGTTATTTTTTTTTAAAGAGACTGAATGCAGTAGTGTTTTAGAACTTTTCTCCCCCCTTTTCTCTCTCTTCCTTAGGCAGTGTGAATAAAGTGACAGACAAAAAAGCTCTCTCTGATGTAAACTGTGATCTAAAAATTGAGGGGGCTGATGTGGATGGCTGCTGGCAGTGTGTTATAAATGTCATTTCTGTGCTGGAGTTATTCCAGGAGTAAGCGTGCTGCTAGCATAGTCCCACTGTTAGTTAGTACACACGATTGTAATATGCTAGAAGAAAGTACAGAGGCTCATAAGTGGGTGACAGGAGGTGAGAATCAGTATGGAATTTCACCCTATGGCTGCTTGTCCCATTGCCTGTTTCTTAGTTGGCTTTTGGGTTGAACTACCCTGTGTTTTGGTCTTCAAAACCCTCCAGGAATGCTGGCTCAGGTGCGCACAGAGAACCCCAGCGCTGGAACCCAGGCAGAGGTCTTCCACCTCCCAGGGCTCCACTTGCCAGAGGTGCTGCCAGGGTGCTCTCAGCTGTCACTGTAAAGCTCAGCCTCACTTTGAACCTTTATTTCCTTTCACTAGGAGTAGTTGTAATGTGGTATTAATCTGGATGCTCAGGCAGCAGAAGCTAGCATCTTCCCACTGAGGTTGCATGAGCTACATCAGTAAAGGCCAAACATAGGCCCCAAAATTTATTCACAAGTTGGTAAAAAGGGGGCTCTGAGGTTGGATTTCCAAGTCCTTTGGCCACAGCTGAGATTCACAACTCCCTTTGTTATGAATGCAAACTGATGCTGTGCAACAGAGCATGGTTATTTCTTGCATTATGCCAGGACAGCAGTGTTAGGTGGGATGCTCAGTACACGTGAAACCACAAACATTGTGAAAGCTTAAGAAACACAGAAGATCATTTCTTTTTCCAAACCCATTATCTACAGTGGTTGCATATGCATATTATGCTTTTATCGTGGCTGTCAAAACTGTTCATTGAGGAGAAAAGAGCATTTATGTTGAATGTGTTTCTCTTTTCTGTCTCAGGTTATACTTCAGTTAAGCCTAGACTGGGTTCATTCAAATTACAAATAGATGAAAAAGGAGATGAGTAAAAAAATGAGACCTGTAACTGAATAACCAAGAGAATAAGATCCCTAACTGTGGAATGAAGCTGGCCCTGTACTCCTGGAAATTTCCCAGTGTATTTTTTTCCAGATACAAGTGCTGATTTCCTAAAAATTGAAGTCTCCCAAAAATGTGTTAACTGCAATTTCATTTTACTGGATAGAATGAATTTGAAGTGTTCCAGTAAATTTACACAAATTAATTCTAATCTTCATCTTACTGGATGGTTTCATTTCCCCGTTGGAAATAACTTTCCTTTCATGAGAAGCATTTTTCTAAAGCAATGCGATATAAGATAATGCAGCCTGAATGAAGCATTTCTACTGTTGCTGAAATGAGAAAGGATTTTGATCAAATCAAAAGTAATTCCTTTTTGTTTGATGGAAAATTTAGTGATAATTTGTGAGTTTGCCTAGATTTTAAGAATACCACAAATGGCCCCAAATTGGAATTTTCTTGTAAGACTATTTGTTCCTTAGAACAAATTTCAATATCAAATTTCAAATACTATTCCCGAGCCTAGAAGCAGAAGAGCCACTGGCAAAATCAAAATGGTTTGCAGGGAGAACAGCCAGGAAATTTCTGCATTGGACATCTTGCAGAAGGAACAGGGTACACATTTTGCTCAGTCACAGCAGGCAGAAGTAGTTTGAAATCCCTGCTAGGAAAAAAGGAAGGAGAACTGGACACCTACAGAAACATAACTTAGTTGCCATGAGCCATGCAAGTGCCAGGCTGGAGGAAGAAGACCCAGTCACACATAGGCTGTATTCTCTCTGGGCTGGGCGAGGGTCCCCCATCACACTGACTGAATGTTGCCTGTTTGATTACTGCTGGAACCAAAGCCTTCCTTTTTAGCCCACTCTCTGACCTGCTGTTCAGTGGTGCTGGCAAATTTTTGGTTCTATTTTTAACAAACAAACAAATAAATAAATAAAGTGGCCCAAATTTTAAGGCTGTTCCCTCCTTGTCTGTGTGCAGAGGACTGCAGATCTGAGTATGATATAATGAAGGCCTAGGGGAGAATATTAGCACTTCTGAAAAGAGCTGAGGGAATTCTAGTTTTTTGCTCTGACAACTGAAGGCAGAGGAGGGTTTTTCCTTTCATGTTTGTTTTCAGTTCATAAAGTGATTGAAAGCAGTTTCCAAAAGAGGAGGAAGGGGAGGGAGCTCTGAAAATTTTTAGCATTTCTAATCTGCTGCCTGAATTTTGCTGCTGCTGCTACGCTCTCCCATGGAGTTGGAGTGAGAAGAAAAAGATGGCGACACTCATTTTGTGGGCTTAAGCTAGGAAAGCCCATTCGTTGCAAGAGAGAGCTCTGTGTAGATGGGAGAGGGGCTGCTTTGACTGGACCCTGGCACCATCAGCTTGCTGAGCCTCATACCCACAGGCACCATGGGGAACAGTGGGGTTGTTCTATATGGTAACACCACTCTGGTTGTCACCCAGCTCATTCTCACAGCATCTCTGGTGAGCAGTGGGCTGAGCACCATGGGGCTGGTCCCAAACAAGAAAGAGATAAAGCGAAGAGGAAATTGGGCTGGCAGTTATTTTTCCAAGGGATGCTCTCACTTAAGCTGGAGAGACTGCCTGGATTTGGATCTGGTATTCATCCATAGAAGAGAAGTGGTCAAATTTACCAGCACAGATGGAGCAGGTAGAAACTTGCTGTAGCCATGACAGCACGTCAAAGCTAGACACTCTTTAATGTGGGCCACTTCTATAATGCCTGCACATCAGATTAATCCCTTATTTTTTTAGCTATTTAAGTGGTAATACTGAAGTATCATACACTCTGGATGAAATAAACCTGGGCCATCCCTACAGAAAAGAAGGCAAAGCAGTTTTCTGTAGCACTGTTGCTTAGCTGGTAATGGGAAGGCAATAAAACCAGAAGCAAAGCCCTGTGGGCACAGTAGAGCATACCTAGATGCCTGTCTTCATCTGTAGTACTTATCAGGAGAAAAAAACAGTATAATACCTATTATCCCTCAAAGTGTGCTAGCTGGATATTTTAGAGAAATCAGTATTTTTATGGTTGACATTGTAACAATAAGGCTGATTGGATCCTGTGCTTAGCCATGGCCATCTGAGCCCTCTCTATGTTCCATAGGTGCACTGTAAGTGTTTGCTGGGGGGGGACCATAGACTGTGGTCTGGCTATTGACTCACCTGCGGCTTCACCAAATCCCAGTCCAAGCAACTCTCCTGGCCCAGGTGATGAAGTGTGTTGAGGAGTCTGTTCCTCAAGCACCTCTAGGTTTTATTTGGGTCTGTGTTTGGCTGCCTGCCCTGTCCAGTTGCAGAGAGGAGCTTAGTTTCAAGGACTGTCCATCTGGCACCTTCCACAATGCAAAACAACTGAGAGAGGGTTGCCAAGAGCCCTGTATCTCCCTCTTGATTTGAGCTCTGAATTGACCACTTGTTCTGCGTGATGCCAGTTGTGATGGTTGCAGTCACAGACCTGCTATTGGTAATCTTTTCTGCAAGTGTATAATAGAGTTCCCACTGCTTGCTGCCTTCTGTTTTGTTGAACTCTTGCTGAGACCCCCTTCACCTTCATGCATTACCTACAGTAGATACTAATCCATGTTATTTGCTTCCACACAATCAGTATCTGTCTTTAGTAAGCAGTACATTGGAAATGTGTAATTGCAGCTCAGTTTGATTAAAGAGATGATGAAAAAGCTATGTGGAGCTGGACAGAATAGCCACAGCTCCTCTCACCTTTTGTGTCATGTTACTTGTTGAATAATAATTCAGAAATCAGAGGTTAGCATGCTGAAATTCCTCACTGCTTTTAGTTAGTTCTTAAGGAAGAAAGGAAAAACAGTGGTGCATGTTGACATATATATGGCACAGAGAGGACTAACAGCAGCCAATTAATAATCTTTGTCTTCCTCGCTGCTGGCGCAGTTTTCACACAAATGCGTGCAAAAAGTGTCCCAGGCACGTGTGCTCACAGATGTCTATGCATGCAGGCATGGTTTAGCATGAAGAATCACATAAATTAGCAGGATTATAATTATTCTTTTTAATCCTTTTGCTTTGAACAAACAAGCTTTAATCAGCAGATGGGAAGCCCATTTAAAACCTGAAATGTAATCCAAGGTCAGAAGCTAAGGGTCACCACCCTTGACTGCGGGCTGAACAACCAGGTGTGATGAAAAGCTGTAGTGAAAAGGAGCCTCTGCCCCTTTCCTTGGGCACCTGAAGGACACTGTGGCCAAACAGGGATGTGGGCTCAGCATATCACAGCAGCTTGATGCTTGCAGAGCCCTTGAGGCTACGAGGGCAGCCGTAGATGAAGGCACATCAGTGCCTTGCTCCTCACAAGCAAGGCAAGCAGCTGCAGAGAAAAGGGGTGAAAAAGAGCAGGAAGCAGAGAAAAGGGGTGAAAAAGAGCAGGAAGCAAATAAAAGTAGTTCCCCTCTCCAGGGATCAGTGGGGAGGGGTTAAAGTTAATTAGTTTATGTGGGTAACAGAGGTTAATAGAGTTCTTGTTTTGGTTTTTCTCTTCCTTTGATGGAGCGTGTCAGTTGTTCAAAGTTTACAAGCTGATGAGATAAAAAGCAAATCAAATATGTAATCCAGGTGTTGCCAGAAGTTGAGGCAGAAGCGTTAAAAGGAAAAGTAATACCAGCATAAGACATGCATAAAAAAACCCAAACCCACAAATACAAAAAAATACCCAAACAAACCCAAGCCTTACATTATTTCTAACTCACTATTTAGCTAGTAGACAAAAAAAGTTGTGAAAACAATGTAGGTATTATGAACAGCCCTCCTGCGGCCCTCATGTGCATCTTTACATCAAGGTGCTTCCAAAGTACTGCTGTACAGCTTGCTGCCATTTTGTTCCTCATCATCAATAATAAGGAGGAGTCTGAGAGTTCAGAGGCTTGTTCCATGAATGGTACAATAGCATTTTCTGCCCAGGAAGAGTAACTCACCCCCCCAATATCTCCAGATTTCCTAACTTGCATATACCTTGAAGCAGTATGAAAAGGTTTCTGACTACCAGATCTTCAGGAGCAGCTTTCTCGAAATGCTGAGCAAGTGCTCGCAGTCAAAGCTCTGGTCTTCCACATGGCACCATGGGGATGTGAATACTGGCCAAAATGAAACTGTGTTCATATAAAAGCAACAAAAGTCAACACATCCATAACAAACTGTTGCACCACCTGTCTTACTGAATCCTACCTGTGCCCCCAACTCCTAATGACACTAAAATTTTAGTGAACATTTCTAAGATCTGTTTCTCCTTTTCACCATGCTATCTCTATTTATTTTTATATTCACTGACCACTATTTTCCACTCTTTCAGTCATCACCTGTTTAAACTGAAACTATAGATGTGAAGATGACCAACTTCGAAAAGCTTCTATTCACAGACATATTCATAAGGTCTCTTACGCTCTTAGGAAGAGTGGTTCACCTTTCATTCCTAATGTTAGTAAATTAGCTGAGAATGGAAACATCCAGACTGGAAAATGTTTAATCAGAAGAGAGTTTCCACACTATATGACTTGTATTTGTAGATGTAACCAGCATCCTTCTAAGAGCTTGGGCCAGTTGCAAACACAGAAATTGCCCTTATGAAATATGTGATTCAGTGCCCTGTATCAGCAGGATCGCACTGTAGATGTTGGAGGGAAGCACACCCAGCTGGTAAAGCAAATAGCTTGTGTGATGAAGAAAATTACCAGTAAATGGCATGAAGGTGCTTTATCCTGTGTATCATCAAGTTTTGAGGTATTCAGGGATGCCCTGTTGGAGCCTGTAACATCAGGGGAGCATGGCAATATGAAGGAGACAAAGTTACCGAAGGAGATCCATGGTTATACAAAGGCTCTGTGGGAAAGCTTGTTAGGAAAATAGTCCTTTTCTAAGCTGCATGCACTGCTGGGTGCCTCTAGTTCCAAAATGTTTTTTAGACAAGCCACTTGGCTGTTTTACAGGATTCATCAAGTGTGAGGCTAGCATAATGTGCTAAGGCTTTTGCTGCTGCCTGGAGACTAATTTTAAAATATCCCCTAAGAAAAAGCAAATAGAACAGCTCTCTATGCACCCTCTCTGAAAAGTGAGATTTGGAGCATCAGACCATGAGTAGCAGAGATGTTTGTGGCCAGCTCCAGATCTTTCCTGGGACATCTATTTCATACAGCTTTGATGTGGGGAAGGAGGAGGAGACAGGATTCCTCTTGCAGCCATTGATTACTTGAGAAGAAAGTCCAACCAGGTTGTCAAATACATCAGCCTAATGTCCTATGTTTCACAGTTCTCCTTGGTCAACAGGTTATTAGTAGAGCAGTAGAGTTGCTTCTGCTGTAGCCAGAAGTCAACTGTCTTTTGTACATCCTCCCAGAAGGGAACAGACTGTCAAAATAACCCAAAAGAACATAGGCCTGATGCCTAGACCTGGAATATCCTTTGAAAATGCAGGAGGAGGAGTATATTTGCCATCAAAGGGCAGAGAGAAAAAATGTGGAGAGGTAATAAAGAACTCATCGCTACCAACCATCTCTTCATTTTTGTGGTTGACGTTCAAACAGCAAAGAAGCACCAACTCAGAAAAAAAGAATGGATCAAATGTGCTAAAAAGCACTGCTTTCCAAAAAAACAGTGCTTTTCTTGGGGGGGGGAGGGGGGGGGAAGGGGGGAAGAATAAATCTATTTAGTACATGTTTATGGAACTTGTCTTTGATGCTCTAAAATTAGCCTTGAAGGAGTGTGTTTCCAACTCCCTCCAGGAAACCCTACACGTTCCTAGCACAGAAGAGCAGCTTAATCCTGATTTTCACAACAAAAAGAGCAATTATTTTTAGCACTTTCAAAAACAGACTTCAGTTGCCCAGTGCCAAGTTATCAAAGCAAGACGTGGAAAACACGTTACTTCACAGGAATGTGACACAAGTTGCTGGATTCTGCATGCCCAGAATGTCTGACAATAATATGGCGGTTCAGATGTGTCAAGAGGTGTAAGGATAAATATTTCAGGCAAGGCTTGGGGAGAAATGATAAGATAGAAAAAAAGGGCCCTAAGGAACATCCTGACAGTGATGAAGTGTGAGACCGAGGAATGGGACATACTAGGAAGTAGTGCTGAGACTGTGCAAATGAGGGCAGAATGAGAGCATCCTGCCTTCTCCTGGCTGCAGCACCAGGATATCTTCAACAGGACAAAGGTGACCTTTGGAAGGTTATAAGGAATGTAATAGGGTCTGGTTATGTCATGTTAGAAGCCCAGTTAAAACCTGGTCCTAGTGCAATCAACAGCCAATCTCTCGTGGACTTAGGTCACACACAGTTCTGTCCTCTGGACTCTGACAGCATTGTCTCCTGTGGTTTGTAGATGGGTCTAGGAGCACAAATACCTTATAGAACCATTGTTGTTGCCCACTGAAACTCAAATTAGAGTTCAAACCAGAGATTTCCTAGATTTCCTACCTACTTGCCAGGTCCTGAGCAGAGCTAAAGCTTTTGTGAGGAAGGGAGGAGTGATGGTGCCTGCATTCTGCTAGAAGTAGTAAAGCTCAGGTCAGAGTCTGGAGTTAGTGCTAAATGACTGAAAGGTACAATACTAGCTTAACTGGAAGAACCCACCAGAAGGGGGCACAGGCTAACAGGGCACAGCAGCAGCATTTACTCTCTCCTCTGAGAGTTTATTTCTACCTTTCAAACGCCTGGCACTTCGACTCCATGTTGCAGGCTAGTCACCTGTGCTCCCTCTGTGGTGAGTGGAAAGGACAGGATTTTCAGAGGGTGACTCTTGCCTTTGCAAGATGTCAAAAAAGCCTAATATGTGTTGCTGAGACCATGAGGGAAAACAAAGGAAAGAGTTTCCTAAGCTGGCTTTGCTGATACTGAAAATAGCCCGTGTGACTGCAGCCAAACTGTTACTTAGGATGACCTAAGTATCATAATTATCTTTTCCTAAATATAAGTATCTCCAACCATGCTTTAGGCAGCTACCTTAATAATGTAGACTTCCCATGCACCATTTTACTGATCTGCTCCAAAGGGTGCAGCTGGAAGATCTCAATTTGGCTGATATGCCTCAAAAATGATGGGATAGTGCTCATCTGTCAAACAAAACTGGGAGAGAGATGAGATGCTTATCTCTTACAGACAAAACACCTGGCTGTCTGGCTTTGTGAATGCTAATTTTGCAAGCTCAAAACCCCACCACCACCAAAACTAGCATAAAAATTTATCACATTTCTATCAGCCTGTATTACAGCTAAACAGAATGCGATTAAAATCCATAGAAGGGATGAAGAATTACCTACTTTTTCAATAGTCCTAAATATGTTTATTTAGCATTCACTTGTGGCCTTTTTCCCTTTTTTTTTTCTTTCTTTTTTCTGTTTCGTTTTCAGGCATTTGTAGTCATATCATTCAAACAAGTCTGGGTACATAAAATCCCCATTAATAATCTGCGCTGTCAAAAGTATTTTGTAAAATATCAGAAGAGCTAAAATTGACTAATGATGAAAATATTGAGGTATATTTGTTCTGCCGTTGTAAACATGCCTTTACACATGACTCAACGAGTGTAATCTTTGTTGTTCTTGTTTTTCATACAATCCTTTGTTTCTACTCCTCCAAGAAGATGGATTTTGATATGACGTCTCTGAAATGTACAGTGCCTTATAAAAATAGAATTGGCTCACTGAAATACAACTGTCCTGATTAATGTGGGTATACAGAAATTCTTTTCTAGAGGGAAGCAGATCAGATGGGGGAAAAAACCCTCTGCTTTCAGAAACGGGACATTTTCCTTTGCCACTTAACATATTATTACTTAATGTTCTAATTTGAACTCATATGGAATTTGTAGGCTTTAGCAATGCTCAGTTTCATACTTAGTGATACTTTCAGCTATAATGCCTGTAACTTCTCCACCATCAACTATCAGTAAGACAGTTCAGTTTATTGCGCACAGTTAACGGAAAAACTAGGCTCTTATGACACTTGCTGTTTCTGTTTCTCTCTTTGCTTTTCATTTAATGACCAAAGAACCAGAAATCTCTAGTGCAGGAAGCTGCAGTAGTCAATTAAACAGGAATGAATAACACCATTTCCTTAGTGCTACAAAGTCACGGATGTTGATATTGCAGGTGGGCACAGAGATCTATAGACGGAGCTGACTTGTGCCTCCAGTTTAAATCAGCATCACACTTGAGGATGAACACAGAAATTCCCATTGGACTTTCCAGAAGCAAAAGGGTATTTTTTTGCCCTGAAAATAAACTAGACCTCTGTATTCTTGCTGGGTTTTCCTGCCTGCCTACAGCACAACCACAGGTCTCAGTCCTTGGAGGCACTGGGTTTACATGCCTCTCTGAGAGGTGGAGTGGTTGGGGAGCACTTGCTGTAACATGCAATTGCAGCCATGCTCTTCAAACAAGGCTCTGCCCTTGGATCTTCCCAAAGTAACTCCTAAATACTTATTGCTAAAGTTTTGGATGCTAGCTAAATATTAGACATTGTAAGCTTAATTGCAAGCAGGAGGACAATGGGCAGGAGGAATGCATGGTGGTACACTGACAATTGTCATTGTCAAACCACTCCAGCTTTGAAAGGGAACATTAAGGTGTCATTTACTCGGTGCTCCGGCTTCCTATAAAGCGCTTCTAATGAAAGACCTCTTTGTGCATGCAGTCACTAACTACAGAGAACAGTCAAAGACTTTATGGACAATCATAAAAAAGAGAGCCTGTAGGCCAGAACCAATCCTACAATTAGCTCCTGTCTGTGTGAGTGAAACCACCTGCTCTTGCCATGATGCCTTTCAAAACTGGAGACTTTTCAATCTCTGTCTGCTCCTAGGATTGCTTTTTCCCTTGAATAACTTGCTGTGTGCCCACATGTGCACATACTATATACCAAGCTCAGTGGAAAACGCTAAGAGGAAATTGCAATGGGAGGCAAAGTCAGGGCTTGCATGTTCATGTGAATACTCATCTGCTTGTGTAGGGTAGTGTTTTGGAGAGAGGCCATGCAGACTTTGCAGATGTGACTGACAATCTATGACCCTATGACACAAGTTTTTAAACATCTGTCTCTGCCCTGTCCTTTTCTTTTCTGTATAAACATTTTGGTTTGCAGCTTTGTTCTTATTGACTCTCCTTGCTGTGGTAACAGCAGCCCTTTATAGGAGCAGGAGGTGTTGAAACTGCCACAGGTAGCTCATAGCACTGCATTGGAGCTGTGCCTCTCAGGCACACTGCATTGCCCCTCATTTCAGAGCTGCCTTTCCCTCAGGATGCTAAGCAAAGAGCATGCTAATGCTCTGCAGCTCAGGGTGGCATGAGTAGAAATGGTTGTGAAACAGGGTTGTCAACCCTTGGTTCCACACATATCTCAACACATATGAGAAAACAGCTACACAAAATTTTACAAAGAGAAATTATACATATATTAAATATAAGTAAAATACGTGCACTGTGATGCACACACAGATGACTGAAGAGAACTGAGTGTAAATTTGTAGGTTTTGACTTTTTAGCTGTAGACACCTACTTTGATACAAATCTGTTTTCACACTACATAAATCAGTACCATGTCACACTTTCTTCATATATCTGAATATTTCAATTGTTTCAACAGCAGTCAGTAGTTTTTCAGACCTCTAATACTGCTCAATAAATAGTGAGCTGCATGTTTAAAAAACATCAGGTTGGTAGGAAATTCAAACTTGCCAAGAAGATATCTCTTCTAAAAATCAGAATTCGTTTTGAATGTGTTGTCGTCTTACTGAGTTATTTTGCCTTTGCCTGCCAGGAGTAATTTATTTTCCAGCTTCAAGTGAAATTTGTCTAACCAAATCAGGTCTGGGCCTTATAATCAGATAATGCTGTTCATGGAAAAGATCTACCTACGTGTAAAAGGCAAATCTCTGTCTAAATGCACAGCATATAGCTGGGCACAGTTAAATGGCACATCTGAGATTGCAGGTTCCCTTCCTTGCACTCACCACTGGGCAGGATTGACTGGCCTCAGCAGCAAAGTCCTATGTGCTTAAGAACACTGGGAAAGCTCAATTTCAAAGTTTAAATGTTTGAGGATAAAAATCGGGCAACAGTAGGATAAAAAAACCCACACAGTTTGGCTTCATTGGAGAGGATTTTTTGTTTGCCATAGAGGGTGCCTGAGCTTGGCAAAAGCTCAACAGAATTAAAAGCAGACTTCCAAATTTGCATTACATTACAGCCCATCTGACTTTATGTTCACTTAAATGGATTTTTAAACATGTACCATAACCCAAATGTCAGTGAGGTAGTTATTTTTCAATTAAAAAAATTAAGCCACTCCAACAAGGTGGTCTTTTGCCTCCAACAATAAATTGTTAGTGGAAATGAGGGAAGAAAGAAGGCATTTATTGCAGTAATTGCCTAATGTAGTTGTTTATTTAGTTCCTGCAGTGCAGCATGAATTAGAGGGCTGGTTGCTGATGGTTGTCAGTCAGGAGAGAGGAAGGAAAGACAGTTCTCACAGCTGGTGGCTTTTCACCTCTGGGAACAGGAGCTTGATCTGTCACAGAGCATTTGGCTGCGCCTTAGCATATAGATTGGCATCTGTGCTTTGACAAGTAATCTTTGGGCAGGAGATTTGAATTAGGCAACCAAGAAGATGTAGGTCAGAGCTGAGGCAGTGGCAGAGTTTGCCAGAGGGATTTTGTATAGCTTAGAAATGGGCTAAGTAGGTGTGCATGAGCACAAAAAATTAATACTCCAGAAAACTCAGGGTGCTGGAAATATCCAGGTTATATAGTAGGTGGGATTTTAAGCAGCCCCTTGGAGTCTGGGAGTATATATTATCAGTGTCATGAAAGAGAAACAAATCAGTGCACCCTTTAAACACATATAGCAGTGTAAGATGTCACTGTAAGCCACATATTCTGTATTTTCATAGACTCCTGGGTTTTCTCCCTTTTCTACTTTATGTTCTTCTAAGTCATATCCGTGAATTTTCCAGGTAGGCTCCTTGCTAGGAGTAAGAGAAGGCAAGATGGGGAATGCTGCTTGTGGGTACTGCATTGTAAAGGCTGAATTAAAAAGTCCTGAACATTTTCTTCATGAGAGTCGCCTTGTCAAGTTCAGAGGATGCTTGAAGCCCCCTGTGCCCCTTGACTTCCCCAGTGGCTGCCTTGCTGGCATAACCAACAAGCATGCCTGAAAGAGGGCTGAAAGACAGCAAGCCTAGGTATTTTCATTTTAGAAGAGTAACCATGGTTTGTATTTTGCAGCCTACTTCCCTTAGACATCTGGCAGGCTGCTTCACCATGCTGCAGGCAGGACTGTAAAACCTGTGACTTCAAAAAAAACCACTCTGTACCTCCTGAACACAGGCAAACTTGCAAAGAGACCACAGCCATACTGCCACCGTAGTGGCTGCGCTGTCTTCTTTACAGAAAGGTTAGAGCATCTGTAAAGCCGAACTAGTGAAAAATGGCATATTTACTCAGAAGTAGCATGATGCTGTCAGAGCTAATGGGGTCTCCATTTCTAAAAGCGGCTTTGTAGAGCTCTTTGCCTGGGCGCCGTGACCCAATATACTGGCATTACAGAGAGGTTAGTCCCTGTGCTGAGCACCAGAAACACAGAGACTCGCAGGTTATAAGATTGTCATCATATTTCCCCATTCCTTCTGCAGTGTTCTGTCTGCTCTGTCTAAGTGTTTCAGCTACTTCTCTATCACAGCCCATTGATCTGTTGGATAGAATTGGAAACATTTCCAGAAATGAGCATGTCATCTGCCACCGTTTGCTGAAAGGCATCTCTGTCTGCTCCAGGGGGAATTACAGCTTCCATCTGCTCCCTAATATGAAAAACATGTATGGGCCTCATGCTGTGGAGTCACTGTGCTACCAAGCTGCGTAAACTCCTGGAGATCGGTGACTGTTGACATTTGATTTGAGGAAATCAGGCCACCACTCTGCAATTACTTCATTAGGCCCACAAATAATCAGATGAAGGGTGGTCTGAGATTTGAAAAGCTGGTCTGTTGGGACTTTGAAAGACATCCAGTTCTTCACATTCTCTTTTAGCTCTGTTTAGATTAAGTACAGCATGTATTTGAAGTTAAAAACTGCCCAGTTTCAGTGGAGAAATGTTTTTAATGGGTATTCAAATAGTATGGATGTTTTCCACACAGACAAACTGCCCCACATCCTTTATCTTATGCATGTGACGCCTGTTGAAAACCTGAGTGTGTGTCTCTACAGATACAGGAAGGATGTTTAGCAAGCTGGACCCAGCTATTTTATCTGTGTGGGGTCAGGCTTGCCTTGGTGGAGTGGAAATGCTCAGCTTTATGTTGCTGTGGAGTGGATGGAGGACTCTGGTGCATTTCTGTGAGAGAGCTTGCTTCAGGATTGCAAGCTCTGAGAACCAGCAGGACCCAGTTCAGTGATACAGTAAACACTACAGAAGACAACCTGCATGGTGGGGTACAGGCTTTCCAATGACAGGAGCTCTTTTGGCACTGCAAGCCCCTTGGGTTTGCACCTCTGGGACAATACGCTTTTCACAGGAGGAGCTTCCCTGCAAGACCTTGGGCTGGGTTTCCCTCCAGACACTTGGCATCCACAACCCCCTTGTTCATAAAGAAGCAACCTCTGGAGTCGGAGAGATCAAGAGAAGAATTTTTGACCAAGCATGGCTTGGGGGCTATGAGAAAGAGATTTGAAGGGAAAAGTGACATGGGGCTCCTTCATGCCATATGCTTCTTCCGTTCATGCGTCCCTGTCCCCATCACTCACGAGTGCCCCTCTCTTCCTCTGCTGGGTTATTCATGGCATAAAGTGGTTTTCTGGTGCTTGTGGCTTTAAAACAGGAGCTCTACAGCAAATAAAGGAATTAGTATAATGAGAAAAAGCCACTGTTTGGCCTAATAACTGTACAATTAGTAATACTAAGAAGCGGATGAGGGCAGGCTTCTTGTTTGGCTATAATCTTTTGGCATATCATGTTTTAATTACAGACCATGCTACCATCTGGAATATTAATCATCTCTTACTGTCATTCTTGATTATTTTTTCCAGAGAGAATGAAGTCCACTTTTCTTTGTAGTTGGTTTTGTTTGTTTGTTTGTTTTTTAGCTGGCTACATTGTTTTGAAATACACCATGCACTTTGTGAGAGATTGTGCTTAAGTCAAGCCCCAGTAACCAGAACTAAATGATTTGCTCTTAGTTCCTTGGATAAAAAGAAATACCTGAGGGTGGAGGGTTAAAATAAAATTGGAAACTCATTCCTTTTCCTTAGCTTTGCTTCGCATTCTTTGCAGTTACTAATCTCATTACTCTCAGACACAGCCAACCAGAAACGGATAATTTGTAGAAAATATGTCAATGAAGCTATTTCACCAGCAATCTGAGAAGGAAGAAAGATAATTTTTGGTTTTGTTAATTAAGCGCTTGCTAAGAACTCAGTACCATACCACGAGGGGGGATTGTGTAACTAGAGAGCAATTAGAAAGAGAAATGAAATCACTTGAAATAAGATGAGACATTGCAAGTGAAATCTTGCCTCTGAAGCCAAACTGAATTTGATTGTGGGTTCTCTATTGCTGATGTTACATAGATATTCATTTTCCTGAACATTTAGCTGAAATTCCTCAAACTGGAGTATGCTCTTGAGAACGCTGATACCAGGGTCTAGAACCAAACTATATATTTAGCTATATATGACATGAGGTTTTGCTTTTACAGAACAAAAAACAGGACATCCTGTGTGATCTTTTTTTCTCGTGGTGATGTGAGCAAATCCTTTTAAATCTCCATGCCTTCATTTCCCTGAAAGATCAGTGAATAATGCCAGCTATAGGGAAAAGCAGAGACATTACCATTTGTTTTGAGATCTTCAACTAATTTGTTTCTTTAGGCAAAAAAAAAACAATCCT